>JAFMSR010000007.1:26706347-26727055 GCA_022818135.1 Saxidomus purpurata
GTTATGTGACCTGTATTCTATAAAATATTGAACAAACAAAAAAAAAAGAAATACGTCGATTTCCGTACAAACGATAAAAAAACTCTCTCTCTCTCTTTCGTATTATGGCCTGGGAGTATACTGGATTTAGAAGCAATGAATTAAAAACGTTACTTAAAAAAGAAAATTTAGATTTAGATTTTTATTTTGGATGAACATAAACTTTCCATAATAGGTGGCTAAATGCGAATTACAGTACTAAAATATTTCTGTACCCTTGAGAGACATGTCTGTAACTTTGAGAAATATCACTCAAAAATAGAAAGATATCTCTCAAATGATGTTAAACATATACCTCTTTCGGTTTAAAAGTTCGTTTGGAAATCTAAGAAAATAGCTTTCTCTTTATGGAACTAAGGAGATGTATTTATAATGTGAATATTTCCTGCAGTCAATGAATAAATAGAAAAACCGCTCGATGAGTCATTTTTCAATTGAAGTCTTATTTCTTTTGAGAAAAATATCTCTATAAAAAATTAGCCTCAATCAAAGATCATCTCAACAGAGTCAAGGGAAGAAGAAATTGTGAAGATGTTGTAAAATATCCAGGAAAGACATGAGGTAATGACTACATGACGACTTATGCATGTCTACTCACCACAATGCACCTTCCGTGTCCTCACCTCTATAGGGAATTCTGCATAGTGAATTTCTAAATATAAAAGCCTTTTTATTGTGGAAGTTTTGTTGTATTTTTTTTTTTGAATACTGCAATCAGAAATCATTGCACAAAATTCAGTTGTAAACTGTGAGCACGTAAATAATAAACCTCCGTTCAGTCACATGTGTTAGGCATTGACCCAGGATAGTAAAATAATGCTTAACAGTATGGGTACCAGTACAGTATTAAAACAATATAAAGTGGGGCTTCTTTCAGAAAAAGTAAGCATATGTTACTATCCTAGGTCTGTGCTAGCACCTGTGACACAAATGGGCTATCTTATACACTATTATTTGTTAAAATGGCAAGTTATGTGTTTCAATTTTAGACTCTTAATCCAGATATAGATAGTTTCCAAGGTAATTTCCCGTCTTGAATGTGGAACATAAGTCCTGGAAGAGAAGGAAGTGGTCGATTGAACATTGGTCCTTGAGGAGGAGGAGGAGGAAGTGGCTAGTGGAACATTTGTACTGAAAGAGGAGGAAGTATTCAGTGGAACATCGGTCCTGGAAGAGAAGAAAATGGTCGGTGAAACATTGGTCCTTGCGGAGGAGGAAGCGGTTAGTGGATCATTGGCCCTGGACGAGAAAGAAGTGGTTAGTGGAATATTGGTCCTGGACGAGGAAGTGGTCGATTGAACATTGGTCCTTGAGGAGGAAAAGGTCCTTGAGGAGGAGAAGGTAGTGGTCGGTGGATCATTGGTCCTGGAATAGAAAGAAGTGGTCGGTGAAACATTGGTCCTGGAAAAGAAGGAAGTGGTCGATTGAACACTGGTTCTTGAAGAGGAGGAGAAGGAAGTGGTCGGTGAAACATTGGTCCTGGAAAAGATGGAAGTGGTCGATTGAACACTGGTTCTTTAGGAGGAAGAGAAGAAAATGGTCGGTGGAACATTGGTCCTTGAGGAGGAGGAAATGGTCGCTTGATCATTGATCATTGAAGAAAAGGAAATGGTGGGTGAAACATTGGTCCTTGAGGAGGAGAAGGAAGTTGTCGCTGGTTCATTGATCATTGAAGAGAAGGAAAGGTCGGTGAAACATTGGTCCTTGAGGAGGAGAAGGAAGTGGTCAGTGGAACATTGGTCCTTGAAGAGAAGGAAGTGGTCGGTGGAACATTGGTCCTGGAGGAGGAAGAAGTGGCCGCTACCTGATGGTCGTAATTTTGAACATCAATAGATACAATACAAGCTAGTGAATGTTCTTATGTTAGTCATCAATATAATAGGTTTATCAATTTTGACATTCACCCATTTACTTCATGAAATTATTGCAATATTTCCGGTTTTAAAAGGTTTACTTATAACCGCAAACATAAATAATGTAAGAGCAAGAAATGGTGGATTTTCTTTAAAATTTATCGAGTGATCATCCAATTCGCCACCATTTTTCACATAGTGACTTTGTCCGACCATTATTGGGTTCCTTTATAGTTTTCCTTTTGTCTATTTTCCGCCAAAATCAAACCGCTTCAGTAGATAAATGATAAAGTTCGGATTGTCTTTTAATTGCAAAAAGGCAAACGAAGTCACAAAGTTTGACCTTAGCGTCCATTTTCGATCCCCCTCATCATTTAGAAATCAGACAAGATACATGTAGGAGGGAGGGACAGAAAAATGTAGAAAAATGTAGTACATGTACTATTTTGTGCAAAACTCAAAATAAAAGTTAAACGACCCCTTTTGGTATAGAAACGTTTTATCACGCTGAACAGTTTCAATAATCTCCTTCATCGTCTTTGTCAGTTTCAGTTCTTACTTCCATTTCTGTGTTAGCATCCGTACACTTGTCAACTTTTGCCCACTCTTGGAGAGTTGCTTCTCCAAACAAACAATACACTATACCGCCAAAAATGTTAAGTCCTGCCGCAAGGTAGAACACATTTTGCCATTCTTTTTGTAGACCCTAGAAATAAATAAAGGATAAAGATATGCCGCTCGTACGAAAAATTACGCCCCGACTATAGGCGGAATACGCCTTCGATTGAATATAGTACAGGGTGCTTTAGGATGGAAACTATCTCACTTAGTTACTCAGATAAATCATAAAATTGATAAATACATGTAGTTATCATAACTATGGAAAAAGTCGAAATATACGATTTTATTCAACTGATGTACGAGCAGTATACATTGCACTGCGCGGATGACGCGAGGAGTATGTGTTGGTATTCAAAGCGGCTGAAAAAAACCAGCTGGCCTGTGTTCATCGAGGTACTAGAGCTACTAGTAAGCGAAAGGATCACGTGAGCATCATACGGCATAGGACAATGGAAAACGTAAAAACGACAGAGTATGTAACAGTAGTGTTGTGTGTGTATGTGTTAGTGTGGGGGTCGCCCTAGAAGGCGTATTGCCCCTTTGAAACGTATTGTAACTTGTTTTCTTCTCTTGCAATCATGGTGATTGCTTACACAATATCAAAGCTTAATGTATCGTAATATTTCGTGTTGATAAAGTTTTAGTATCATGCTAAAATGGTCTGCTTGAACGCCTACACAAAGGGCAAATCTCATTAAAGGGGACAAGAAATCTCAAAAGTGTTATGATCTCTGAAGAGTAAACTTCCCTTCCTAGAAGGACACAATCTTACAAGAGGCACTAAATGCCTCCGAGGGACTAAAAGGCCCCTGGAAGTGAAACATCTCCACCCATTGTAAAAAAGGCGCATGCCTTACTACCGACCAGCTACGCGGCCTGTTTGTCAAGAAAGTGCAGAAACTGTTATCCCTAAACTGTTATCCCTAACCACTGAAATTGTATAGTGAATATAAATTTAATTTTTTCTAGTTCTTTGAACACCCTAGATGGCGACTTAAAGTGAAAATTCTTCGGTACGTAAGATGCTTAGGTAAAAATTTTTTCCTTACATTTGGTGTCATGAGTCCAGCTACTGTAGCAGATAAAATCACAGCGCCATTAGCAGGGGCATTGGTGATAGCGAAAGCTGTTCCCGAAAATCTGAAAATGTTATAATAAAATGTTTGTGAGAAAAAAATCTTGAGACAAAATCAAGCTCAATATCAAACTCAATATCAACTAGCAACCTGACTGACCGGCCGGAAATGGGCCCTAATACACAGAAAAATAAATACTTATGTTATGGGAAAAGGTCATACAAGCATGTAATATTATATGATTACACGAATACTTACATGCCTGCATATTCTGTGTAAGAAGGAATGTACCCACCATGAGACAGGCCGCCAAAAATACATGATACACAAATCAATGCAACAGCAAGAAAACGTAATTCGTATGTCACATGACCAGCAAGGATGATGCACACAGTAGATCCACAAAGACCTGGGAAATATGTAATACTATGTTCAACGGAAACTTACAATTTGCAGGAAGTCATAGAACACGTTGTTGACGGTAACATGTCGTAAACACATGATATGTGAAGAAATTCTGTTTTTTTTTGCATCAATTCTAAGAGATATTGTGGCAGGAAGCTAAGACAACCGACTATAACTAGTATAGCTTGCACGACAAAATGGATCAAGTGTGGTAAATTTCACACGTGTAGTAAAGACAATGCATCATTACTGGTAAGGTGAAGTTATAACATGCATGACCATGGAACATCTTGACCGTTTATTAAATGTAACATACTTCTTTGACAAAAAGTATATCCTTTTTAAACAGGACATTATTTCTACTATTTACTTTCAACATGTGTTGCTAAGCTCACTTATTGCTGTTAATGTTTTCCTTGTAGTTTGCACACTCAGCAGTCTTTTATTGATAATTGCTGCAGAAAGTGTTCCAGAAAACATCCATGTCACTGAGGAGAATACATAAGGCAATGCCGAGAAGAAACCATTCTGCAAAGGATGCACACTTTTAATTACAATATAATTACTCAGGATTTGTCGTCATCAATAGATAAAATACATACAAGCTATAGGCAGATATCAAAACATGGGGAATATACTGCCCTGTCAAAATTGATCCATACTGGTTTTCCAATCAATTTATTTTATAAGTATACACATCACGTACTTCCAATATTCAGTAAAACTTCGAACTAGACAGCATTATACTTAATGCACATAATGATACTTACGGTAAAACAAGAGGGAAAAGATGGCCCCATATCGCTCCTCTGGCTACCATTAGCTATAATACAAGGTCATCAATAGCAGAAAGGGTCAATTTTGGTTATGATTTGAGCATTCTTGGCAGAGGTCAACTAGGCAATGATACACGCCGAATATCTAAGCTCTATGCCTTGTGTTTTAGATATAAAGATTTTTAAAAGTTGTTCCTATATAAGCCTATGTAAAAACAAGTCACCCCCGGGCAGGGTTAATTTTGACCCGGGGTCATGATTTGAACAATTTTGGCAGAGGTTCACTAGGCAATGCCACATGCTAAATAGGTAAGCTCTAGGCCTTGTGGTTTCTGAGAAGAACATTAAAAAAATCCAATATATATAAGCATCTCTGTAAAAACAAGAAACCCCCGGGCAGGGTAAATTTTGACTCAGGGGTCATAATTTGAACAATCTAAGTAGAGTTCCACTAGGCAATGTCACATGCTAAATATCTAAGCTCTATGCCTTGTGGTTTCAAAGATCTTTTTTTACTTTTTCCTACATAAGCTTATAAAAAAAAGTGACCCCTGGATGGTGTCAATTTTGACCAAGGTTTCATAATTTGTACTATCTTGGTAGAGGTCCACTTAGTAATGCCACATGCTAAATATGTAAGTTCTAGGTCTTGTAGTTTCAGAGATAAAGATTTTTAAAGTTTTTCCTACATAAACCTATGCAAAAACAAGTGACACCCAGGCGGAATCAATTTTAGCCCGGGGTCATAATTTGAACACTCTTTTTAGAGGTCCACAAGGTAATGCCACATGTCACATGCCAAATACCGAAGCTCTAGGCATTCCTGTTTTTGAGAAGATGATTTTGGCAACCAAAGTTCTGCACGGAATGGAATTATTTGAACAACTATGAGAGGGCCTCATGCAAGGAATATCCCTGCCAAGTTTAATCATCATTAGCCAAGTGGTTTCAGAGGAGATGTCGTTTGAAGGAAAATGTTAACGGACGTACAAACGAAGGATGCCGGACGGTGAGTGATCCTAAAAGCCCACTCTGGCACTTTGTGCGAGGTGAGCGAAAATCACAACATTTTGGTCAAATTTTCAATCCTTTCCCCGAACTCTTGATAATATGAAACAAGCCAGGACACTTTTCAGTACTTAGGTCGTTGATTTTATCTTATCGTTGGCACCGGATAACCCTTGTGACCAGAAGTGTTTAATTATTTTAGTTTTCAGGTAATAAGGCAAGATGATCATGCAATTTATCTATTATTTTTGTATGGCGTTCGTATTGTATGTTTTTAACTCACCGGCTGAATAAAATTAAAGAACTATTTACGCGTGGCAGGTACGATAATGATCTATTTCTGAGGTTTTTTGAAAAATATTAAAGCAATTTCACTCTACTGTTTCCTATAGGATTGTTGTAGACAATAACCTTATCAAACAATACCAATAAAGTCATTTTCTCTTACCTCGGTTATTACGTAAGCAAAACTTTCTTTGAGGAACAATGGTATGTTAATAACAATAGTGAACAGACTCCAGTTGAAAACAAAATTGACGATGGTTGCAGCCCACTGTGGCCTCGAAAGTAATATTGATTTCCATGGTGTTGGGAGTGCAGACTTCTAAAATACATATGGAATACTTGGGAAAAGTTGCCGAGCAATGAACACATAAGAAGGTATATAGGGCTGCAAACAAGTTGTTTGTCCGTGTTTGATTGTTTGCAGTTAAGTACATTTCAGTAGGTTGAGACAATGGGGTGAAAGCATGGGAATATACTGTATATTTGGTAATTTTCGCCAATATTATATTTTCGCTATTTTCCGCTTATTTCCAACTTCGCTAACTCAGAATTTCTTGAAAGATTCAGTTTACATAGATTTATGAATTCAGTATTTTCCTTTCGCAAACTTTTAATTCGCGAATTCGCGACTAACTACGTCTGCTATAAAATCGTGAAATGTTCGCATCGCATAAATTACCAAATTGAATTATCAGAATAAATTTTCTATTTTTAATGACATGTGTATTTGTTTTTCTTCTATTGTCAAAATGAAATTTAATAAAAATGGCAGAAATAGTAAAATTATGTAATTAAATGGAGCCAAGTTAGATGACATACTTTGCTTGTGTTCACAGTAGGGGCCATAAGCTGGTCCTTCTCAGCCTGTGTGATGTTGGGGTGTTGTTCCGGTGTATTACGAATCTCGTACAACCATAGCAACATAAATACTAGAGTAACACCACCTGTTAAGATGATAATTAAACTTAACTTGCAGGAAGCCTACTTGTGTAATGAGCATGTAAGCTAGTTCCCAACGCGTATACAAGAAACTGCAACAAGAGGGCCATAGTGGCCCTATATCGCTCATCTGAGAACCATTGTACCCATGGTTAAACTTTTATTCTGGCTCCTGGATGTTGCCAACTTAGACACAAGCAGTATAATCTTAATAAGTTTTGTAAATGGCACTGCTACAAGCCTAATATGAAAACTCTGTTTTGATCAATAGTGTGTTAAAATTTACCTGATACATGTATATATGTAAAACAAGTGACCCCTGGGGATCACTTTAAGAGGAATGATTTGAACAACTTGGTAGAGGTCTACTACACAATACTACATACTAAATATCTAAGCTCCCGGTCTTATGCTTTCGGACAATAAGTGTTTTTAAGTTTCCCTTATATAAGTAAGCTTTTACATACAGCTGTGAATAACATGACATGTACATGTATTTCTCTTTATAATTTATTATCATACAAAATTTTATTTGTTATCCACAGATATTTACATTTTCCCTGAAATAATATCTCATTTTTTATTTTCACCAAGCTAATCTTAACTAATCCGCCAGCTTACATTTCGAACTACAAAAATATTCTGTATTCTGTACAATTTAGTTATTATGTTCAAATAGTTGTAAAACTGGCCACTACCCAAACCTACTGTACAAATTATAAGACACAACCAAAACATAATATATGCATATACAATCTTAGTGTACATTCATCGTGTTACCGTGAACATAGAATATGGTGGACCATCCCATCACACAAAGTAATCCGGAAGTGACGTAAGCCAAAACTATACCTACAGGCTGCCCTGAAGAAGTAGAAAGTAGAGAAAGAAAACATGTGGATTTATTTACCAATCACATTACAAATTCAGTTGTAGAATTAAAGCTGCTCGCTCTCAGTTACCGTTGAAAAAAATATTTAAAAAAAAATTGACATGCTTGTACATTAATATAAAACTAAAGCTAGAATCAAAATATAAGCAAAAATCTAGATAGAAATTTGCAGAAATCGATTGAAAATGTCGGATACAATTTGGTGGCGTATTATTTGAAATTTAGAGATATACGTCACAGGAATTTATACTGGAGCCTTTTTATATGAATATAATTATGTTCTAAAATACGTCATTTACATACAGTTTGAAGAACTTTATTTTTTTACCAAAATCTGAGAGCGAGCAGCTTTAGCCAATATATCCCAAAAAGAACTGTAAATCTGAAGATACAATGTTGATTATAACTGAAAGAAAGCGAGCTACCAGACAAAATCACAACGCCAGAATTCTTCCTAGAAGAGAAAATGTCTGAGTACCTGCTTACCACCCGAAATCTAAGACAATCAGTGGTTACTCTACATTAGGACATTTATTCACCTACCAGATAGAGAAAACGACAGGACAGAAGCCCTTTCTTTCGATGTCGTCCAGTGCATCATTAAAGTGTACATTGCAGGGGTAAATGTTCCCTGAAACATAAAAGAAAAGAGCTCAAAACTGGTCCTTCCTAAGAGCAATGGTTGGAAAAACCGTTCGTCGTCTCTCGTACGTCCATTGTACATCCACATTTTCAAACGACGTCTCGACTGAAACCACTGAGCCAAAAATGACGAACTTTTCAAGGATGTTTCTAGCATGGACGGATTACATATACCTTCAAAGTGGATACATGCAGAACTCTACCAAATTAATTCAAATAATTTTGATTCGTCGAAAACATGGCCGCCAGTGAATGATGCTAGTTTTTCCTATATGACTATATGGAACACTTTGAAAATCTACTTCTCTGAAACCATTGTTCAGATTTTCAAACAATTTTACAGAAATGTGCCTTCGCTGACCCACTTCCAAATTCCTTCAAGAACTTTCGATTCGTCAAAAACATGGCCACCAGGGGATGGGGCTTGTTGTACAAAACGTTACATAAGGAAATGTTCAAACATCATCTTGTACAAAACAATAATATGAATCATTTCCAGTTGGAAACATTGCTTCAATTCATAGTAGATCTATAATAATTTACATACCCCGGAAAATCCAAGCAAAACTCGGATAACAAAAATAAAAGCATAGTTTGTTGATGCTGCAACTGGAGATAAGATAGAAAAAATCGCCGATGACGCTAGACAGACGCTGATCACGTGTTTCCCGCCAAAATGGTGCGCAAAGTAACCTCCAGGAACCACGGAGAACACTGCACCATAGTAGCTTGCGGATAGGAGGAGTGATGTCTGTGCTCTATTCCAGCTGAATTCATGATGAACTTGTTGGTTCTGAAAGAAAAATAGACTGTACACATGTACTTCTTCATGTAGATCATTTTCAAACAGTCATATGGAACTTTCATGTTTTTCCGATAATCGATTAGACGCGGCTTTTACACATTAAACAAAGAAGGGAGATTTCGGTTTAATCCTATTAAATAAAAAACCGTGTAATTAATCGTTTTTGCTTCGGTCAGACGAATTAATATTATTTTTCTTCTTTATAATGATGTAAATTTCAAAAAGATTAATTTGGTATTTCACTTACCTTTTTTAATTAAAAAAGTACCACCGCATTTTCCATATGAAATGTTAAGGATTGCAAGACTTTTAGTCAGCTTTTTGGGTCATTTGTCTCAATACTTTGACCCATACATAGAACATCAATTATAAGATTGTTTTTGCTTCAGTGATATCGGCAAGGGAATTATATCAACTATAAATTGGTGTAAAAATAAATAAAATATTTGAAGGATTTCGCTTACCTTTTTAATATTTTTTATAAGTACAGTCAGTTAAAAATGTAATCGTAATATAGATCGGGCGCGTCCGTAATTTTCACGGAAGTTGTCGATTACTATCGTATTAAAATCGTGATGATTTTGTATTGTATTGTTGCTTTAAAACGTAAGGATGGCATAACTTATATGAAGAGGAAAAAAGTGCATAATGATTGTACCAATCTTTGAACGAGTCTCGGTATGCTTTATTCATGTGTAAATTAAATGAGTAAATTAAAAGGACTGCATTTGGTTAAAGTTATATCTGTATTGTAGCAAAGTGACTAAATTTCACACTTGTTTCAACTTAACGTAAACAGGTAAATGTAACACCTGTGAAAAAAAGATTTTGTGTATACATTGTAATTTTTACACATTTTCACGGGACTGTTGTAATGTCACACAAACACACATATACACAAGTACGTATGTCACTTTCAAATTGTGACGCTTATTTTATATGAAAGAATTTGTTTTCAGAATCCGTTCGTCCGGATAGATCTCATCCGTTATAAATGTGGTGATGTTGTTTTTTTGTTGTTTTTTGCTTTGCTATTTGTGCGTATTTTGACAGTCGTTTACTTCTACTTTGGTCCCCCTATAAACATTTTGTAACTTAAAGGTGGTTGACAAATGAAAAAGTGAAGACCAGTCAGAAATGGAAATCAGGTACATGTAATGTCGAAAAAATAATGTTTGTGAATTATGTACATTTAGTATTTTGATCAAATATCAGAAATTGAGAAAGAAAATGCAAATAAGATGTTATTACGGTAAACTTACATATTTTAAAGACACTTAAAATCTGTCATAAGAATTACCACTTGCGTTTTACAATATACCCCGGGGCAATAAAACACTAGAACGGATATGGATTATTAGGGTGCAATAAAAGGCTTTGTTAGTCTTGGTAATTTATTACCCTAAATGTGTGTATTATATATATCTATTTTATTGTACACCCATCTCAGAAACAATGAAATGTATTTTAGTTAGTTTAATAAATGTATTTCTGTTTGCTTTTAGAGAACAATTAACTACTGTGGAAAGGGACAACGAAAAAAGACCTTACTTGATTATTCCTTTTATTAACAAAAGTAACCTTTAAATAACTCGCACTTTAAAATAATTTTTTCGAAGAAACGTTCATGATTTCATGTGAATAATTTCGAAATAATCCTCGACACTTAAGTGTGTCGTTCAAGCTTCTGCTGTAGCACATTTATTTCTATCTTGTAGAATTTACGCACGTGTAACGTTGGCGTCAGGCACACGGGAAACAGTACCGTAATTAATTAAACAAAAGTAACATCTACCTTGTAAGTTATGTAAATAACACATTTTCAAAGATGACGCACACGTTCATGCATTGTGTCTGTCGTGTTGTTTGTTTTTTCACAGCTAACAGAATATGAAATCGATGACATCGATTTTGTATATGCCTAATGAAAACTTCGTTATTTCATTGTTTCACAATTCAATATTAGAATCAAGCTACCAATCGCTTTCATATACTAAACATTGCGCGGACGATCTTTTTTAAAGGTAGTTGTTGTTAGCTTTTAAGTTTAGAGAACTAATTGCTTTCAAGATATACAACCACTTATGGCTTTTAAGCACGTGCGAAGAAAAAAGAAAACTGTGAAAGTGTGACTGTCATTGCGGTACAAGTTGGTGATGCCGTGTATGATTTATGTTGTGAAGCTTCACTTAATTACATTAAATGCGGATGCTTTGATATAATATGTGATTCAGTTTAATAAAATTAATTCAACAATATAAAGATTAATAGCTTATTACTCCTGTAGTTTGTCCGCAAGATCCTGTCAACAATTATTACACGAATAGCTCTGTGCATTGTATAGATTTAACAAAAGTTAATGAAATTCGAGGGTATATTCATGAAAAAAAACATTTCCCCCCTCAAACTGTTATCTATAATAGCTCTATTATTCAAATCAGTGTTGCTTCATTTCTCTGTAATCTCTATTTTACAACAGTTGCTTTTTAAACATACAATGTAATAGTACAAAAAGATAGCTGGGATGAATGCAATAAGATTAAAGATTTCTATTTTAGCGTAATACACAGTACATCCTCGGGCTAATATTACGCAAGCAAATATCGATTTTATTGATTTAGCTGCCGAAACAATCAGCGGTTTTCCGGTCTGTTTCGGAAAATTTACGACCGCAAGCGAACTGTCCGGCCTCCACTACCTGTTTATCGATTTTCTGACCAGCCTTATCATTGCTAGCGAGTAGAGAACAAAATGTTCCATATGATTGGAATCATGAAATCTTATCTGTAACTTTATATATCGCAATTGTCGAAAAGACATTTTATAGGAATAAAATTTTATTGAATATTATTTTGTGATAATATTATTTTGTGATAATGCATGTTTTTGGTGTGTACAGATCATGTCTACATCTAAATATTGAATTAATACAAAGTGACCAGTTATTAGACACCCATTTTGTTCCCAAGTATGAAAACCACTTTGTTATCACAATACTTGCCATCAATGTATCATTCCCTGTTGTCAAGCCTTCGGATGTCATGGCGTCGTTCAATGTACTCAGAGTGTTGGAATCTTTTTGTGGATTTACTTTCTGTCCATAGGGATAATTTGTTAACGAATGATTAAGCGTGAAGTATTCCGCGTGTTGTTTAACATCATTTATTGATTCATTGTATATTTCCGTATTATAAGACACATTTATTCCATGTTCTTGTCTTGGGTCATTTTTCACTTCTGGGGCACTTTGTTCTGTAGTATCCAGCATACAAACTATAGCCATATTCAAGTTTACTCGATGTAAGTACAACAGGATATTGGCGACAAACACAATTACCCCGAACTTGAACCTTCTTGAAGCGATATAACGTGGTCTGTCTGAAAAGAAAATACGCACTATTTATTATATTAATGGATTTTGCTTAGATTATTGTGTCCACATGACTTTACAAACTGCATAAGCTTGGCGGCGACTTTGTGAAGTTTTCGAATTAGTGGGGCGAAAAGCCGAAAACATGACATGTTACAGGCAAAAATACGACAAAGGGCGAAAAGACGACGTGTTATTTTCGTGTGTGTATTTTAATACGTCCGATATTTGCCCTTTATTTGTCGGATTTTCGATTTTTCGGCCGAAGAGTAGTGAAATGTAAGTGATTTCAACTAAACGCCCCGAAAAGTCAAAAACACGACATGTCAGAAAGCAGCCACCGTAGTCATTCCTATATAAAGAGACCGTCATTACTGACTTATGAGACACATACATTCCAAACACATTACAGATTGTGAGGTCATATTGTCTGCATTTTGGTAGACGTTCAGATAAATTTGGTAACATTGATATAGTAGCAGACTAGTGATAAGAAATTATAAGTATCATAATCTTGAAAAGAAGTGATAATAAACGTAAAATGTTACCTTTTGCCGCTGTATGTAACGTGCTCGTTTTCCCGATAAATGCTTCACAGGTTCCCCCAGCGTCTGTCATGATAGTTTGAATGTGTATATGTTTCAGGAATATCAAATTCGGCTGCTTTCACCACGAAAACTTGTTTTATAAAATTAAAATATCCACTGAACTATATTTAAACGGAGATGATAAGACAGCACGCATGCATGACCTATTATGTATGACTACTAACCCAAAGTTTGTTTGGCGTACGCCTCGTCCGGTATCCAAACAACTCAACAGAAAACGCCGACACACTGCGTAAACAAAGCGTGAAAAGGTTATATAATTATATTCCATCGAAAAAAATGAAACCCTTAAATCAAGAATAATTGACAAAGTTGGTATCGTTTCACTCAAATTTCTGATTTCTCCCAATATATTGTTTGTAAATGCATGAATTGGCGATCTATGCATCCAGTTCTTAGTCCAGTGTGGTAAAATAATCACTTATTATCAGCTTCATTCACAAGTTTTACTAAAAAAATAAATACTTTTAATATAAATAATATAGTGTGTACTGTAACAAGTAAACCATGTGACCAGCCGTTGTATTGTGCACACCAGTACATGTAATAAATATCCTCACATCGTCAATGTTTTCCATGAAGCTGTGAATTGCCCAACAGATAAACTTACCACTGTTTTTAATTATTTATCTTTTTGTATTTCATATAATTCTAGAGCATATTTCGCATATTTTCTTTCATTTTCTGTTTTCTATGGAATCCCGTTAGTGCCATTTAAAAGGTCGTCTGCGACGCCGACATGGCGATACGACATCGCTACAATGCGAAACGACGCACGACATGGCGAAACGACGCAAGACAATGCCGTCGTGATATCGTATCGCATTGTCTTATGCGTTCTCGTACACGACAACGCGATACGATACACGACAACGCGATATTACGCTGTGATATGTTACACGACATTTTTAAACGACATTGTCCCGCGATGTAGTATCGGATTGTTTTGCGTCGACTGGCGTTCACATAATATTACTACTTATACAATGTATAAGTATTGTATTTTATATGATTTGAGTTTTATCATTGATAAGGGATAATCGATATGACCAACGTCGGTAAGTAATTTATTTCAAGCGATAGTGCAAGATAAAAGGTTTCAGAGACAACGCCTGGTTCTTTAATATGCCCATACATCGGACCTCAGTTTTAAGTATCGTCCGAAAGATCTTAGTGGAGGATTTGAATATGGGAATGAATAACCAGCCCAAAGCGTTAACAACTATACCACTATTATTAGCAACATTTTCTTGAGTCTCTTTCCAGAGTTGTCGTTCCTTTCCAATCAACAGCGTCTCAATCATGGTCAAAAATCTCGACACGACTTTGGCGAATGAACGATCGAATATATCATATACAAATGTATACAACATATATATCAAATTTCATAATGAATTGAACTAACCGTATTAAGCTTGCTTTTGACACTTTTTCCTTTAAAAGCCTAAGAAAAAACAAGTGACCCACCAGGTGGGGCGTTTGTCGACCCGGGAGTCATTATTTGAAAGATTTTGGTAGAGAGAAGTCGAAACTACGATTGTGAAAAATCGACATAGCGATGATGGAAAGTTGGAAGTACAATAATGTAAAGTCATAATGATCTTGGATAGTCGAAACTATGGTGTTTAAAAGGTGATGAGTCTAAATCACGATGTTGAAAAGTCGAAACCACGATGTTAAGAAGTCGAAACTACGATTATAAGATGATAAAACATCGTTGTAATTTCACCATCGACGTTTTTAAAAACTGGATAATAAGACCACGATACAAGTGTAGTCAAAACACAAAGGAGACCAAGAGTAATATTAAAGTCCGTGTTTTCTCTGTGGGTGTTGGAAAGTGTCTGTTGCCAAATAAGTATGACTGAATGTTTCGTGATTTAATTTCGCGTAAGAAAAAAAAAGAATATGAATAATAAATTGAATTGTGGGTCAGAAACGCATATGATATTGTTCAGTAGACAAACACATGTATACACTATACAAGTTAAAATTATTTTCCTGCCGAATGTTCAGGTTTTGCAAAGGACGATGTAATTCTTATTTGTTTACATTTGGAAACTCACACAACTCTATTTAAGCCTAAATGCGAACACAGGGAGGTGTTATATCACCTCAAAGAGGTGTAATATAATACAGAGGCAATGTAATTATTGAAAAGACACAAACAGGGAATACATGACGTCATTTCCATAAAGTGACAATGTGAACAAATGAAAGTCGGCAGCTAGTCATGATCAAAAATGGTCAGAATGAGAAGTTATTTAAAAACTTTACTGGGTTTGTAGGGTCCGAGTCTTTTAACCATGAAGGGGCATCTACGGCAGACCCTAGCATTTCTCCCATAATATTGCTAAACTTAAATTTATTGTCTAAAAGGGAGCTGCTTTGGCAGAAGATGCCACTCTTCTAGTTTCCAAACGATTTTAATTTTGCATGCGAAAAGGAGGGTAGAGCTGCGGCAAAGTCTACCATGTAAAAGGTAAATAGAGGTGGACCTTGTGTACAAGGTGGTCTTTTTTGCGGTATTATATTGATTTTGCTGTTTACTAATGTTAAATTCTAATTTTGGTATTTGAGATTGCAGATCTTAATCATCTGCTGATCTTGTGTGTAAAACTTGTATAAGGTATTTAGGGGCATTCTTAGATGAAAATCTTACTTTCAAGGATCATGTCAAGAGAAAATGTCAGACTGCAATGATAAATTATCATTCATATTATTATTTTTAGAATAAAAAAATATCAGAAAATACCTAACCAATGAGGCTACTGAAATTCTCGTACTATCACTTGCCATTTTACATATTCACTATATTAATGCAATTTTGTACAGTATTTCTCGGTGTGAAATTCAGAAAATGCAGAGGATACAAAACATGTGTGCCAAACTTGTTTTAAGACTCGGAAAGTATGACAGTTCAAAACAAGCAACTACATTTGCTTCCTATAAAAGCTAGAAAAGAATTTAAGATTTTAACCATCATGCTTAACTGATCAATTGACCGAGCTCCATCTTACCTTACTGAATTATTATCAGAACGAGTTCCAAGACGAAGGATAAGGTCTTCAGACTCCGTTACAGTTTGTTACGATGTACCATATAACAAGCGTATAACATTTGCTGATAGAAGCTTTCAAACTGTAGGACCAAAACTATGGAACAAATTACCAGTCGACGTAAAAAAATCTGATTCAATAGACATATTTAAGAAGAAACTCAAAACACTGTTTTTCAGAAATTTTGAATCATAGTTTAATTACATTTGTATTTCTGTGTTGACGGACTAAATAAGGAAAGATGCTGAGTCTGTAGTTGCGATTGATTGATATAAATATGTGTATTATGTATTGTTAGTTTAAACAGTATTTATTTCAGAAAGATAATACATCATGTATGACAATTTGTAAACAAACATTTTAACAATAATATACACATAAGTTATCAGTTGTATTAGGATTTGTAAACAAGCCCCTTTAAAGGCTTATATGAATACAGCTCCTATGATTTTTGGTAAGATGGGATGCTTTGTGTGGTTTCTAGCAAATTTTAAAGATGCTGAGAGATGAAAAAGAAAGATATAACGGACATGTAAGAAAGAGTGAAAAAGGAAAAACAATAATGAAATAATTATTAAGGAATAACGATGATGTTGCTACCACTGTTTAGTGAAAGTTATTAATTTGAAAGTTGCAAGTCCGGTGCTCCAGCCCGCGATGAGAATCGCTCCGTAGCGAGAATGTATTTCTGAACTCGTGAGAAGACTAAAGTATTCTGGTTAAAATTTAGTTCTTCCCATCCATACAAAAGATTTTGGCATGTAGCCGGACAAGGCAAGTCTATTAAAAATCTTTGTCTTTGAGATGTGAAATTGCGACACGAAAGTGATCTGAGATTAAAACTGTAGACTCAGTCTATTTTGGGGAAATGCAAGAGTTGTCGGTTGTTATTTAGTTGTCGTTCTTTTCATAGAGAAAAACGCGTTTCACTTTTCAAGCGCCATATACGCTGAGAAAAAAGGAATATGATTTCTTTTTCCAGCGAAGCACATTCGACTGAATTATCTTCAATTGCCTTTTTAATTATATACAATATTATTTTAGCTTATTATTTTTCTCTACATCACTGTAGTCTGTCTCCCTTGCGTAATTGGTAAAGGCGTCTGCACCTGTATATTTGTTCAAGCGTAATTTTACGAATGAGTTTGAATCCCTACCAATTCAATATTGTTTTAAACTTTTTTTCTGCTGTTTTACTTATCATTTTCAGCTTTAAAACAATTTTAAATGTTTTACGGCAAATAATCATAAAAATCTCCATTCATGTCAAACTAATTAGAATAATGGTAACGAAAATTAAAGACATATAGTGTATTCCTGGACATACTGTATAAATAGTATTCGATAACAATAAAGTTCGATACTTCAGGCCAGTCAATAGATTTGTTGTCGTGTTAGGTTTTGCTTGGTTTCCTTGTGTTCTTTTTGGACCATGCCTCAACATCAACCTTCACCAAT
Source organism: Saxidomus purpurata (assembly GCA_022818135.1). Taxonomy (NCBI): domain Eukaryota; kingdom Metazoa; phylum Mollusca; class Bivalvia; order Venerida; family Veneridae; genus Saxidomus; species Saxidomus purpurata. The sequence goes on from JAFMSR010000007.1 coordinate 26,724,184, forward strand.
TTACAAAATACATGTATTTACATGTCAGTATTGCTTGTGGCCCGCTGTGATACTATGTATCACAGTTTATCTTGTAAAGGTTAATATTACCCTTCCATGAAATTTTCGGTCTTCTGATTGGTCTACGATCCGTAAATATATATTGATATTTACAGTCAAGCCGTTAACATACACCTGACATAACCCCGTTACTGTACCCAGTGCTAAACTTTAGCTTGTTCGCCGCGTAACGTACGGCAATGTATAAGTTCGTGCTTATTTGTTACACTGAGGTATCATAAGGGGATTAGAAGGTGTACGCTCAGCCGTTAAATAAATAAAACTTTAAACTCGCTTATAAGTTAAATCTATTTCCGAAGTAGATGATCAATGGAATATTTGAATTTTTTTTCGGCGCAACCGTATTTAGCTCGCTTTTGTCTGGAACTTGAAAATTGCAACCGCCGATGAATTTACAAAAAGAATGTATAATTTGTTTTGAATTTTAAGGCGCCTTTAACTTGGATAATACCTTTGTGTTTTCAATGTTCATGAATGGTTTTATAACTTCAGTAAAAGAATATAAAAATATAAAAAAATAATTCATATATATCCACATAATATTGTTACCTCCAATCTAATTCTAATTATGCGTGTATACTTTCGCGACCATTAGATAAATGTCATATCTGGGGAGATAAATATATCTCCTGTATAATTATTGTTCACAATAGAGCCATGAGATATATCTTGGGATTTAGTAGATATACAGCAAATGCAGCAGTTGTTGGTGAAATGGCTTGGCAACCCCCATTAGTACGATAGTGGAAATGTATTTCAGTTTCATTGGCTCGCATTGCCAATATCCCTGAATCTAGACTTGATAAACGTGTTGCACTCTTGGCCTTTGCAGTTGAAAAGAAGTGTTCTGATCAATCTTGATCAGTTTTGTTCAATTAATATTCCAGTTTATAAAAATAGTTTGGTCAATAGCGTAGTATAGAAGGCCATGGATTGTTTTGAAATTGATTGGTTAAGTTCAATTAACAGTATTATTGGTACTTTTGGCACTGGTCGAAATAAATTAAATTAAGAACCTACAGGTTATTTAAACAAGAAATTTGTGTTGAAAATTACCTTAAGTCAATTATGTCAGCAAAACATAGATCAGCTCTTAGTACATTAAGATGTGGAATTCCTTTACTGAGGATTGAGACGGGTAGATATGAAACACTGAGGGTAGAGGATATATAGAAAGTGTTGTTTTTGTAATGTTTTAGAAGATGAAATGCATGTTTGAATAGACTGTCGTAAATATGAAGATATTCGCAGCTGCTTGCTCAACAAAGCTGAAAGTGTCTGCATTTTGATTTGCCTATCATTGATCATTTTGTCACTTTGTTTACACATCCTATTCTTATTCGTCTCTGTGCCAAAACCTGCAATGATAGTTTACTTAGACGTCAATTTTATGTGTGTAAATAATGTTGATACCATTAACTCAGTATCTTATATGTTCTCCTATGCAGTTTCTGCTAATCAGTTTATTTCTGATCTGATCAGAGGTAATAATAGTTATTTTAAAACAATTTGTAATTGCGCAATAGTTCTTATTTTCTCGCATCAATGTTTTATATTGTGAGACTTTTAATTAATTTTAAGGTTTCGATTAGCAGAATGTCCATAGTCTTACCTGTATATTTTGCATTATTTCCATACATGTTAGTGTATGGTTTTATTTGTTGTCTTTAATCTAGATGACATTCGTTTTAGGTGCATATTGAATATAGTAACTGTGATTATTTGTAATTTATTATGCTCATAGTCTCTTATAATTCTTTTATAGAATGGTCATTTGCTTGATATTATCAGTGATTTTTATGCATGAATTTTATAAATGTGTATTATGCAAATGAATGAGACTGAAGTAATCTATTAATCTCGAGTAACATATTTGATAAGGAAAACAAGGAATATATTTGTTTTCCTGATTCACATGTCACGGTATGGACTTAATCATAATTAGAGAGAATATGAGAAAGCGTAAAGATTTTGACAGGAATTTTAACTATCAAATCTAACTTTCCATCTCACTCATATACTCAAAATCGCGCTGACCATCTTTTATTAAAGATAGTTCTTGTTTATCAGTAACACAGGCTTTAGTAATTAAGTAGATTTTTGTTCATTAATTAATTTGTTAAGAAAACAAATAAGTAATAATAATATAATCACAACGGTCACTTGATTGTATCCTATCTATAAATGATACAATACATAAATAGTGATACTTTTGTAGATTTTTCTGTAATAACGGTCAGCATTTATAAAACTATATTTCAAATTTGTTGAATTTAAAAAGAAATTATTCATTAATTGCATGGCCGTATGACAAGAAGTATGGCGTTGTTGAATTACACTTGCAATTAAGACAAAGTATTTTTGTAAAGTATATTTCTTACATAAAGTATTCATAAATATACTATATATGAAATGTTCATATACATGTAGTACACAAGTCGGTACAAGGTTGGTGCATTACACATTTTTATACAGTAATCCGTAGTTTCATGTCCAGCACAACACTACTGAATTGTATTGGCAGCTTAACCTCATATGTCATAACATCATATGTTCCATCCACTTTTCAATAATTATACCAGCTAAATGTCTTATGTCCAAAGACGTTGTTTATATTTTACAGGTGCTTTTAGTCGCCATTCTGTCCACGAGCCCTTAAATAAAAAAAACATCACTTACAGCATCTTTCTCAACCTGTTTAATAACCTTTGCACACCGGCATATTTTGTTACACACTCGACAGACATGCATGTGTTTTTGTAAACACTGTACATCACGTTATGGCTACTTTCGGTTTACTGCGCGTGTTGTA
>JAFMSR010000007.1:26727555-26738291 GCA_022818135.1 Saxidomus purpurata
TATCAAACACTAATATTCTCTGTTCGAAACATGAGTTGAAGACTGCAACTACCGTGACATGTTTCATTTTGTGCATTTCAGCTTCCACTATTTCTGGGTCACAAAATGAGCTTTATTGTAATTATTATATGTATGTACATTTACACCAGGATAACAATATTCAGATAGATCACGATCCAGCAATCTAGATGGTTATGAATATTAGTGCTTAATTTTCAGACAGAGTTTGGGGTTACACAGGTACTCAGATACTCACTCTAGAGCCTTAAAAAGCCATTACTAATAAATCAAATGCTGAAAAGGTAGTAAAATTTCCATTATGTCACAATGACATTGTCCAGTAATACAAAATGTATTTATATCATTTCACAGAACCATTGGCCAAGAAGGGATCCAATTCTGATTTCTTGAAAGGTTTGCATTTTCTAATGTGTATCTAAATGTGTAATGAAAGTGATAAATTGTACACATCATAAAAATACCTTATCTTCCTTGGTAAGTCTACCCTGAACTTTCTCTGGATCTTGTACCGTTTCTTGCGACTGTTTTGCTAAGTCCTGTAGAGCCACTTTGGCTTCTGAAATGTTCATTGAAATTTACTGTCATACTCTCAAAATGTTGACAATTTGATAACACTCTCTGTTTAAGCAGGTGACATTTACAATAGATGACCAATCAACAAGATGCTTAAAAAATTGTGGTGTTTGTTTATTATCCATTAACACAATTTTTGATCCGACTCGCCTTGCATACCTTGAAATTATAATACATAAATTTACCAACACAAAATTTTTGTTTCGACAAAATTTTTGTTTTAACAAAGAATGTTATAAACCACAGATACACAATTTTATATATAAATTAACAACTACAGTCAAAAAGTATTTTTACATGGGAAGACTTGTCTTAAAGCATAAACAAATCCAAAATACCAAAAAATAAATCATACAAGTACTTTACCTGCCCAGTCCAAATAGTCAACACATTCTGTATGGTTATACCGCAGAGCTGTTTCACGGGCTCGTTCACCATGTACATTCCTCTGCTGAAGGTTACAATGAAATTCTACAAGGATCTTGATAACTTCCAGTCTACCCCAAGCAGCTGCATGATGTAATGCACAAAAGCCTGCAAACAAATTGTTGAGAATTTCATAAATAAAAGTATAATTTTACATACAACTAAATTTAAATAATTTCTAGGAATTAATACACACTTTTGTGTATTCTGGGCTTCACCGTGACTTCATACTGAACAGTTAACCAATCGGATCATTAGGTTGCGTTCATTTCGGTAAAAGGTGAAAACTAGGTCTTTACCGTTGACTCATATGCAAGTTTAAATTTACTTTAAACGAAACAAAAAGCTTTTAACAACATAGAATTATTGTAAAAACAATCTGATAGTTTCTAGGTAACAGAGGATCGTCGTCTTCTTTCTTTCATTTCTAATCTTGTTTATTGTATTATTTAAAGTTAAAGATGCATAGGGACCAGCGATGACAGATGAGGAATCACCTTTCCCGAATGTAAATAATTTATCAGTACCCGGATGTGCGAAGCCAAGAATATAAAATTGTACTTGCCTCTTTTTGAAAAATGACTTAACCTGTTCCGTGTGTTCAGGTTTAGTATATCGTAAAGTACACTTTGTGAATATGCAAAAAAAAAGGTTACAAGATACACTTTTAGTCCAGAATCACTCTACTGAACCAAGCTTTTGTGAATGTAATTCTCTTTCGGGATTAGTTGTGACTTTGATAACTTAAACTGGCTTTGTGGTTGTATCAGTAAACCATATTTAATGAGAAGTAAGAATACTAGCATCAAAGACCTTCCATCAACCATTTTGATACAGTGTATGTGCATGTATGTTTTACTTGATAATAGATTCTACTTTATCTGAGACATCATCAATGTTGAATGTAGTGACAGTAGCATTCAAAATTTCATAAAACAATACTTCCATTATTTTGGTCTTTCTAGCATCTACTGTAGTGTTGAGATATTGCCCATTTACAAAAAAATATTGTACTCAATATTGACATATTGTTGTAACATTGAAGCAGTCAGACTTCCATCCTACATACAAACACCTATATCAGGCTCACCAGGCCAGGCACCCACTGTCCCTAAGGCAGATACAGGTTACCTCTGATTACCACATATAGCCCGTAACGCTGTATTATCGGCGTATTTGTCTTTTCCTCAACACCAGTTGTATTTAGTCATTAATTTATAAAATATACAATTTACACAACATGCAGCAACATCAAAGACATGTGTTACGACCAAAATACATAAGTTTTACAAAGTAGGTCAAACAAAACAAACTACCCACACACCCGAGTGATTTAGATTTCATCCAAGGGAAAGAACTCTATTATCGGCGTAATCGAGTTATCCGCAAAAAATACGGAAGGCAATGATTTGCCTTGTAAAATTATCTGCTATGGTTCAAACGCTCCCAATATCCAAAGAATTAAGAAATATAAAACTGAATTTACAAAATATATTCCAAATTTAAAGTGACATTATGCGCATTTTTTCAAGTAAAAATCCAGCTGAAAAAATGGTGTGTGTACAAAAGTGTAGAGGAAATAATAACTTTTAACCCAATACACCACCAGTATGAAAAAATAACTTTCAAAATATTGATTTTCTTATTTGACTGGGAGAGTCAATTTAAGAAAAGAACAACTGCATGCAGGAGTTGCTTCCCTTCCACTGCCGAAATCTCTACCAACATCAACAACGACACATTCAACTATCATTTTATCAGTCCGATTTTTTTATATCTAAAGCACCAACTTCAAATACTAATGCGGCATAATCATTAATTTAACACATTTAAATGCACAGCAACCAAAAATTGCTTTTATAAAACTGTCACCAAAAATACACTTTGTGCAGTAATATGCGCATAATGTAACTTTAAGTGTGCAAGTGTGCAAGAAGTTCAAACTGTTCACAAAATTCTAGTCTTTATAATTTTATAAAATATCAAAATCAAAACATTAAATCCAACCATAAATGATTCCAAGAACAAAAATAAACACATTGACAGTCATTATGGGATTCTTTTTCATAGTTAATGGCTTATCCCATACTAGGAATTAAAGATATGCATTTAGAAGTATTGAAATAATTCATATTCTTTGAAAAAATCATTATTTCTAACTGACTTTAATTAGTATTTCACAAGCAAAAACAGACAGAACCGCCTTTCCCTACCTTAAAAAATCGGTCAGAGTGACGTCATAGCAGACGAAAAAATGCTCATTTACTTATCCTGTAGTTATTATTCAATAAATAAACAGTACTTTGGGGGGATATTTCGTTGAATAACACCTGGAAATGTGTAAAAAGCTTTTGCAAATGAACACAAACTTTCAAGTAAACATGACATTTCTAGAAAAAATGAGGTGCTTGATCCAGTGTGAACTTCCGGTCACAAATTTGCATATGGTATTCACCAATAGAGGGCGCGATTACTCCGAAATACCCGAAAGTATGATTACACCGATAATTGGAATGCGCCGATAATATGGAGTTCGAGTATATATACCTTTTGGCGTGGTTGAGTTCACATCTGCACCCCGCTGTAACAGTTCTTTTGTCATGTCAAGTCTTCCAAGAGTTGCAGAGATATCTAACGGTGTCTTGCCATCACTGTCTCTTTGATTTACCAGCTCTGCTATGTTTTCCTTGAACGGATCACTATCGTCTTCAAAAGATTTTGTCAGTCTTGGAATATCGTCTTTCAAAATACAGTGTGTAACAATTGTTGTGTTTGGAAGCAAAATCTCAATTTCATCTTGCGCATCTTCTTGATTTTCTCCTTCTTGCAAAGTCATTTTGTTAAGAAAAAATCTAATAATTTAGAACACTTTTCTTACAAACGAAACGGAATTCCCGTTACTCCAAAACATTTGACGTCATTTTACCGGAAATTAATTGATATGTGTACCACATTTTCATTAGTCAATTTTAAGGTAGTCCCTAGAAAATAAGCCAATGAAGACATAGCTCTTAAAGTACCTATGGATGGATGCAAGTGCTGTCAAATACTTTTATTTGTAAATATTTTCCAATTATGGAATTGTAAAATCACTTAGTGCTAGATTTCATAAAGCTTGCATTTATAACATAGGAAAATGTTGAAAGGAGCTGTTGGTAAGAAATATTGGTGTAAAATTACGGATATTCGTGTTAAATGTACCACAGTCTGGAGCTAAGCATGAAATGTCAAGCAAAAATTTGTGGGTGGGGTGTGATCTTGATTATGTTTTGATACATGTTAGCCACATTTACCGTACGGGATGTTCGAGAAATTTATTTTTGTATATGTATGACATTTCAATATACATCAAATTTTGGCAAGACTTAAAATACTGAGGATTGATAAAGCGCATACAATTACAAAAAATAGAAGCAAATGAAATCATCATATTTGTAGTCTATCTTCTAGAACTGACGTACCCGATACTGGAGACTTGTACATCTATGAGAATCATCAGCTTGCTGTGACATCAAACAAGCCAGTTATCTGATCCGATTATTATATTGCAGTGAATAATCTAGTCCTGCGTCATAGACGCACAAAAAATGCAAAGGACGCAAAGATTTGAAATATGTGCATCCTTTAGGACGCAAGCACGTGAAAAGTGAGACTTGGGTATATGCTCGCGGCAGTTTGTATAAAAGAATATCGATCACGAACTTGCGTTTCCTGCGAGTATTTAGAAGAATTTTCACATGAAATCGTTAAAAAATCGCGGCACTTCGCAGATGTAAAATCGCGGTACTTAGAGTGGTGTTTCAGACAGCTAACAGGACATTAAATTAGAATTATTTTTCGTGAAAATTTGTATACACGTATTTTTTACTTTTGTACATTTATTAAATTCGAAAATATTTGCCGACCGACGTACATTTGTATAGCTTGATAGTGCATAACCCCAAAAAAACTTACTCATATAATACATTGTCTATTCCAAACTAGTTTTTGTAATTCCAAAATAATCAGACTTGTCACTACCCGTCAAAATATTTGGTCTTTTTAATGCCACGCGCTTCACTTGGATCAAACAAAACTCAGCGTCGGCGTACGTGCTTTGATCTCGTAACATCTGCGGCTTTATGAGTAAAAGAAGTCGCTGTAGAAATTATTTTATTCGGCAAAGGAAATTCTTTAAAGTAAATACATTGTAGAAGAAAATTTTTACATAGAGCAAATCGGCTTGAAGCGCCGCGATTTTGTTATAAATATAACATTTATTTTAAATAAAGAATTGTTGGAACTTACAAATGTTAATTAAGTTAATTGAAAATACTTTTCGCATTCACAATTTATCAAACGTTACTGTGTCATATAGCTCGAGATTTCAAAGTTGATGTAGTTAGTTTGTCATCCTTTATGAATGCTCGTATTTTTCACACCTACCGCGACATTCGCGAGTGACAAATGCTAATTGGAGAATAAACCTCGACTAATTACAGCAGATTTTTAACGGAAATAAATATTTTACATAGATCTACGTAAAAGGTAATTAATATTTTCAGTAACTCAGTACTTTTAGAAACAATTATATTTGAAAAAAAAACACATCGTGCACGGCGGCGTTTCGCAGTGGGGATGTCTGATTCTATTTTCTGACTTTTTCGGAAAGGGACTCATTGTTTCATAGCTGGGACTCATTGTTTTGAAAAATGTGCGTCCCAGGGACTCATATAAATCAAAACCTAGATTATTCACTGTATTGCATTCATTTCTTTATTTATGCAGTAAAAGTTGAAAACTTGGCTCATAGACTAGTTTGCAAGTTTAATCTTATCATACCCTTGAAACGAAATGGGGGGGGGCGGATATAGGAGTGACCTGGTGGATGGTCAGTCAGTCAGGCAGGCAGTTGGTCCGTTGCATTTCCCTTGTCCGGAGCATAACTTGAAAACTACTGGTTGGAATTCAATACAAGAACTTTAAGAATTGTTTCAAGTTCAGTTATATTCGATTATTATCAGTCTTCATTCATTTTTGTTAATGGAATTTTAAAATTGATAATGCATAGGAATCACCTTTCCTGAATAAAAATAATCAATACCCTGATGTGTAACCATAACTCTATCTTGATTCTTGAGTAATTACAGAGTTATTTCCCTTTGTTACTTTTCCTTGTAAGGACCATAACTTGAAAACTACAGGTTAGAATTCAATACAACTTCATACAGTGGTCAAGCACAATAAGAGGAAGACTTAGTGCAGATTATTGCACTTTATTACTTTTCCTTGTCCAGAGCATAACTAGAAAACTAATGGTTGGAATTCAATAAAACTTCATATAATCATTTGATGGTCAACCAAAATATACTAAAATCACAACTCTAAGTAATTACAGAGTTATTGCCCTACCTTGTAGGGAGTATACCTTGAAAACTACTATGTGGAATTCAGTACAACTTCATGCAATGGTCAAGCATAATGAGATGAAGTGCAATGTACAAGAACCATAAATCTATCATGACAAAAGTAGCGGGTTTGATATCCGGGGCTGACCAACTAAAATTACTATTGTTGTCTTTTGGATATGACTTAAATCGCAGTCCCTTGTATAGGTGCTATACCACCTGGCATGTTAAAGAACCAGGGGTGTCTCTGGAATTGAGACGCTTTCTGTATCTTGCACTATCCTCGGAAAACTTACCCCTTCTGGGGGTGGTGGTCATATAGGAAACTGCTACCAACGGTAAAAACCTTATATACGATACGTAATAATCACATTAAATAGTGATAGGTCTAGTTTCAAATTGAACAAAAAGTTTTTAACAACAAACATTATTACAAATTCAATTCTGTGATTTTTATCAAATGGTAGACAGTCATCTTCTTTCATTCTTATTAATGGAATCTTAAAATTGAAAATGCATAGAGCCAAGGAATCGCCTTTCCTGAATAAAAAGAATCAGTTACCTGATGTGTGTAGCTGTTAATACTCTCAACAATAATTTCTTAACATAGTCAGACTTTCTGAGGTAATTAGTGTTTGATAACAAATTAACAATGGAAATACCACTTAAGTTAGATATAGGCGTAACCATGTATGAGCTGTATAAGCTAAGCTGTAGCATCTGGGGATTTTAAAATGATATGGCTTAAAAATTCCGCACATCAAGATGTGGTGTTGCATGTAAGATCCACATCTTTACCTCACACATAATATAAAACTGTCCAGAGATAATGGAGTGAATTTTTTTTAGTAATCTTAGGAATGTTCCAGTACATTGTACTAAGAATTTTTTTTCTTCAGAATTTTGTTTGATTTATTGCAATGACATTGATTCAAGGCTTCTGTTTTCCAGATCTCACCCAGACTACTGGCATTGAAAGGCCATCATCGCCAGCTAGACTGGCGTACACATCGGATAAACATCCAAAACACACTTTAGAAGCAATTAATGTTCTTAGAAAACACAGAGAATTGTGTGATGTAGTGTTAATAGTTGGACAGCGAAAGATATTTGCACACAGAGTGATCTTGTCAGCTTGCAGTCCGTACTTTCATGCCATGTTTACGGGAGAGCTGGCTGAGAGTCGACAAACAGAAGTGACTATCAGAGACATCGACGAGAATGCTATGGAACTTTTAATAGACTTCTGCTATATGTCAAATATTACAGTAGAAGAAAGTAACGTTCAGACTTTGTTGCCCGCTGCGTGTCTGTTACAGTTAGCTGAAATACAAGACGTTTGTTGTGAATTTCTTAAAAGACAGCTAGATCCATCAAATTGTCTTGGAATACGAGCATTTGCAGATACACATGCATGTAGGGATTTGTTACGCATAGCTGACAAGTTTACACAACACAATTTTCAAGAGGTGAAAGATTCTTACATGTTCTAAATTTATACATACATGAATGAGAAATGCAGACTCAAGCAAAGTCTTCATTGTATGATACATCATTACTCTATTTTTATATATTCAACTTTTTTGGTGTTGTGCCTTTACTCAATTACTGGTAAATAATTCAGTCTATGTCAGTATTGTATAATTCTGAAATTCAAGTGTTCCTATCAGTCATAATTTCCAAATACATTGCTTTGGATTTTTGTACATGGCACAAACACAGTTTCAACTATTTGGAGATGGTAGGTCAGCAGTTATGTAGGTATTTACTTTGTCTGGTCTTTTCAAGCTTTAAGCTGTTGAATGGGATTCATATATCGCACTTAGGTGATGCAAATTGTGAATGCACATAATAAATTATTTGAATGTTGATCATGATCTGCACAGATCACAATGGCAGAATCATAATTATAATGGCAGTACGGCAAAGGTTAAATGGTATAAAAGGTAGTTTCAGCTGTAGCGCAGTACAGCACAAAATGTATTGTAAAAATCTATCACATGTGTCAGTGTAACATGATTGTTTTATTGTTCGCTTAGGTGATGGAAAGTGAAGAGTTTATGTTACTGCCTATCAACCAGCTGGTGGACATCATCTCCAGTGATGAACTTAATGTACGCACAGAGGAACAAGTATTTAATGCAGTGATGGGCTGGGTGAAATACAATATACAAGAACGGAGAGAACATTTACCTTCAGTAAGTACATGTATAGGATTATAACAGCTGCGATATCGGAGAACTGTTACGTATTTAGGCCATTAGGTTTTGCATTCTCGCGTCATTTTACACATTTTTGTATTATTAATTTGGCGTTTTTAAAATTTTTCAGTGAGACATTTGCAGCTCTGAGCTGCTTAAACTACATGTAGTGGATTAGAGACTGCTACATTCAAAGCAAAAATCAGTTGTCTTGAATGTGTGTAGAGATCAATTTTCAGCATTATACTGGAGTAGAATGTGTAACATTATAACTGTCTCCATTTCCTTTGTGGTATGATTTCATGTAAATACTTGCACAACCTTTGGCATTTGAAGCATAACTGTCCTCATTATCAGAAAAACATTCCCTAAAGTTTTAAAATTTGAAAGTTGAAGTATTACTCATGAGTTTTTCAATGATATTGCAAAAAATAAGGAACCCTATCTGACAACAGTTTTTTGTGAAGACGGGTCAACAAATATGATATAAAGGTAAAAATGTAGCTACAATGTGCATGACCAATGTGTCAATTTAATTTACTATATGAATATTTCTTTAGTGCTAATCTTTAAAAAAAATCTTTAAGATAAAATCTTCAGAGAAGAGCAAGTGAGAGTTACTGAGTATCAAATATTTATGCCTTTTTGTTAGACGCTTGTTTTATTTACAGGTTTTACAACACGTTCGTCTTCCATTAATGAGTCCAAAGTTTTTAGTTGGTACTGTAGGCTCGGACTTGCTGATTAAGAGTGACGACGCCTGCAGGGACCTTGTTGACGAAGCAAAAAACTACCTCCTCTTGCCACAGGAAAGACCCCTAATGCAGGGACCTAGGACCAGGGCCAGAAAGCCTATACGTTGTGGCGAAGTTCTTTTTGCAGGTGAGATTTAAACTTAAAACATGGAAATGGAAATGGTCATACTTTTATTATAATACTTTCTTTAAAAATGTTCTAAAAGGCTTATAAATCTTAAAACCAAAATATTTCAGTACTGAAATGTTGAAAATGAATAAAAAGTGTTACAATCATATGCCCATTATTACTAAATAATTTTCAGAAACCGTTTACAAATTGCTGTTAAAAACTGCATTTATTTAGGAGCAAAGACATAAACAGGTGTGAAATAGCTTCAGAGGCACCATTGTAACTTAGGAGTTAGCCAACTTCGGCATGCGAAAATCTAGTTACAGACTGAGGTTAATTATATGTCTAACAGAAAATGCGAAAATTTGAATTCATTTATCCAAAAGTTTGATTCTCTAAAATTTAATAAGGACCAACGTAGGTGATTTTGATGTTTATATGAGCAGGTAGTGACATTTGTGTCCCATGGACACATTTGTTATTTAAATGTGAAAATATTCTGAAATTAAATCTTATGGTTTCATGTAGCTTTTGATAACTTATATACAAAATTTTCTTATGGTTGTTTTATGATTTTTCTTTATAAAACTTTTAGATATGTATGTTGTTACTTGCAGTGGGTGGGTGGTGTAGTGGTGATGCAATCTCCAGCGTGGAAAGATACGATCCCCAGACAGGAGAGTGGCGTATGGTTGCGCCAATGTGTAAGCGACGTTGTGGTGTTGGTGTAGCTGTACTGAATGATCTGTTGTACGCAGTTGGTGGCCATGATGGACAGTCCTATCTGAACAGTATTGAAAGGTTAGAGAAAAGTCTTTTACAGCATTTGAAATTCTGAAGTCAGTTACACTCAAACCTGTGTTACATACATGTAGCATCAATGAATAATGATCAGTCTACAAATAAAGACCAGCAGGGGAGAAATCATTGCATCTGATCTTCTGAAGCAAAACATTTGTGAATAGAGACCTGTCAATAAAGGCTTATTAGCGTCTTCCAGGCTGATGTTTGTTCACAAGTTTGTCTATTTTAAAAGGGAACACTTGCTTCCTTATGATTGTTTTTAGCTCGACTATTCGAAGAATAAGGAGACTATTGCACTCGCCCCAGCGTCGGCGTCGCGTCGGCGTCTGCGTTGGTTAAAGTTTTTCATAAAGTCAAATATCTTGAATACTATCAAAGGTATTGACTTGAAACTCAAACTATATGTTTACCATCAACATCTTCACCTGAGGAAACAATCCCCATAACTCTGTTTTGG
>JAFMSR010000007.1:26738791-26752899 GCA_022818135.1 Saxidomus purpurata
TTGTGAACAGTATTCAGACTGTGAAGATTATGACACAGAATGGGGTGCCCCTGTAGCAAAGAGATCGAGGACCCTAGGTCCTACAGATTCTGATCTGGCCCCTAGTACTGACAGTAACAATAATTTACCACCTAGTCGTTTTGCTTGTTTATCAAGTAAGTTCAAGCCCCAGGAAATTTGTAGTGACGATATTGATAGTGTTCTAGCAGAGAATGTTGCAGAGCTGTTCCGTAAGGGCATGAGTGATGAACAGTATGACAAAATTGTGAAAGACGAGAGTTCTGCTCGACCTGGAAATTGTGAAGCTCTAAGTGAAGTCAAGTTGAACAAATTAATTTGGGATGTGATCTCAAGTAAAGCTAGGACTAATGATAAGAAGCTTCAAGGTATTGAAACGTCTGTTGTCAAGGCCGGTGTTTTTCTAGCTAAAACCATGGATCAAGCTGCTAAACTTGAAAAAAGTTTGTCTGAGTCTGGAAATGAAACCGACTGTGACCTTTCTGGTATTATAGAAGGCTGCAATGATGCACTTGCTTTAATGGGTCATGCAAACTACCAGATAAACATGACGAGAAGGGATTTTCTGAGACCTGAATTAAGATCTGAGTACACTCACTTGTGCTCACACTCACTACCGTTCTCAAAGGAACTTTTTGGAGACGATGTCTCTAAAACAGCTAAAGAAATTGAAGACCGCAACAAAATGGGAAACAGACTGCAGCAGGGTCAGGTGTTTAGAGGTCGCTTCAGAGGTAGATTTGGTTTTAGGGGCCAGTTCCGTGGGGGTCGTAGACCGTCATATGGTAGAGGTTTCCGCAGTTTTGGTGCTGCTTCAGCTGGACCACAGGGTGATTCAAAAAACTTCTCTCGTCGGGGAACGAGGAGGTAAACAACACATCTCAGGTACGTCCAGTTTTCACAGCTGGCAGGTTGGAACATTTTGTTTCTGAATGGGAAAAAATTACTTCTGATCCTTTTATTTTAGACATTGTTAAACATTGTCATATAGAATTCATTGATGGTATTGCACCTCATCAATCACATCCGCCTCTGGCATGTCACTTTAATGATATGGAAGAAAATATTATAGCTTTAGAAATTGCTAAATTGCTGGAAATGGAGGTCATTACAGAGGTTTCTTATGCTAAAGGTCAGTTTTTATCCCCAATTTTTCTGCGGAAAAAGAAAAATGGAGAATATCGCTTAATTTTGAATCTAAAGGAGTTGAACAAATTTGTTCCATATCATCATTTTAAAATGGATACTTTTGAAACGGCAGTTAGTTTAATCACAAAAGGCATGAGTTTAAGCAGTATAGATATCCGACATGCCTATTACAGTGTAAAAATTGCTGACGAGCATCAGAAATACCTGCGTTTTGAGTTTAGAAACAAAATGTTCCAATTTTGCTGTATGCCTACAGTAGTCGGAACGTAACAGTTGTCACACGGAGTGCACGATACCAGGGTCCGTATATTACAGGGTTATGAAACTCCACTTGTAATGGTGAATTAGCTATTATATGATGTCGTGCTATCGATTTTTTCCGAGCCGGTTTACCTGTATTTATGAATGCGACGGCTTTATCGAGCGGAAGCGTGTTTATGCGTGAAATACTGTACCCTACTGATACTAATGTCGTTACTGTAAAGACATTTTTTCTTCGATTTTGATATGATTTTCACATAATTTTCGGCAATAAAATTCTGATTCTAGCAATATAAATATCAAAATCATTTTATATAAAATTCAGTATGAAAAAACGAGTTAGACGCAAACTGACGCGATGAAAACTGTATTTTTATGCTGAAAAAAAATATATGTGCGAACAAAATGCTTTGTTTTTATAACACTTTTCCATTATATTTTCAAAGTTAAAGGGTTAATAAAATGAATACTTTTTAATATATTAATTTTAATATATTGAAAGGGACATGTAAATCTCTTTTATAATTTCTTTTCTTCTTTGCCGGTTACCCCCTCCCGTCCAAGCTTCTCCGAAATACGTGTGAAAACTTTTCCGTTGTGTTTTATTTAATTTGTTTTTTTATTTATTAATTTCTTTCCTATTTATGATCTAGGGTCTTGTGAATAAAACAAATGTTGTTTTCTGACCTCTAAAACATTAATTGCGCTATAAACAAACCCGTTAATAATATATAATTATCTGTTTGGTCGGTATTTGTGTAATAACACTAGTTTTAAGAGATCTAAAGGGTAAACAGAACAATTATTTAATTAATTAATGCCACGTTTCCAAACTGTGGATATCCAAGGAGCTATAACAAGTTTCTCTAGTTTTTTCTTTCATTTCTGTCTACGGACATTGCAAGTTTAGAATGGCATATAGTAAGAGCGACTTTTTAACTGGGATGAGGACTTAGATCTTGATTTGTTGCTTGGGGATTATACCCATGATGAAAGTGAACTTTCAGACAGTGATGATGACTTTCAGTCGACAAAAAGAATAAAATCAGAGAATATTCAGCCTCTGAAAAAGGACAAAAAAAGTGTTTATGCTTGTGATAAATGTGTTAAAGGCTATGCCTCAATTTCTGGAATACGGGGACACATGAGGACAAAGCATGGAGTGCAGAATGTTAAAGGTTGGTATTATTCTAAATAAAAGACAAATATCTTTGTCTTTGTGTATGGTGCTTAAAATCTGAGTCATAATCAAACTAATTTTACCTCTGTTAACATAACCTTAAATTCTTATCCTAACCTTGCTTGGGCTTCTCCCTTCAATTTTGACAATAATATTGCATATTCAAAGGGTGCTCCATAAGACTCTATCAACTAAATACCTGCAGACTGATCATGATCTGCACCGGTTTCAAAGGCTGAATGACCAGTGTGCACACAAGGACAACTCTGTTTCTTTTACAACCAAAATATGATAAAATGAAAATATAGACGTAGTAGGTTTAAGATAATTTATTATCTTTTCATGAATCTTTTATGTCTCATTAAAATCAAATACACGTGTATACACTAATACATGTAGTAATAGAGAATCAACAATGTACAAAGAATTTAATGTTTCCTATCAATCATGTTCTTGCTTTAGAATACTGAATTGTCTAACTCTTTCATTCAAAACAAATTCATCCAAGTCATCGTTCTCGGAGTACTTGTGAGGTTTGTCCAAGATCACAAAAAAATCATTTGCCATGCAACCATCACTGTCCATCAATTCTTCCATCTGTTCATAAGCATCTTCGCGTTTGTCAATGAAAACACTCCTCATGAAATCATCAAAACCAGGATCTGAAAAAAATCAAAATAAAAAACAATCAGATTTTCTAACATGGAAGAAAACTGTTAAATGTGGGAGTGACAAAATTGCTTATAGTACATTTTATATGGAAAGTGAAAGTAAAAATACATAAAACATGCAAGTATTTAACCGCTGATACTCCAGTATTTATGCAAATTCATACTAAATGGTTATGATAACTCGAAATTTTGACTTATTTACTTTTCAAAGCAGTTGTTTTATTTAAAAAGATCGCAGACGTTCTTCGTGAATATGTGCAAACAAAAGGTATCATCGTCACCTAAATATACCGCCATTTTGAAAAATTTGTCAATATGCTATTTTACGCTATTTTAAAACATTGATATTAAAATAACTATGCAGTCTGACGCTGAATGTGTACGTTTGCACATCAAGTCAACTTCTATACTTTTGAAAGCAATCAACATTTTGAATATATCGTTACGATCAATGAGAATGTGTGCAAACAAATTTCACGTATAAAAAGATCATCGTCACCTAAATAAACCTCATTTTGGACATTTTGTAAACAACACCAATTTCAATCGCTCAGAAAAGTTTTTTTCCAAAAATAAACTCCATTATTTTTTTAAACACATCAAATCAAACTTTAAACTATCCAAAACATCTGATAAATTAGGAAAGTACTCAAACCGCAACAAGTTTACATTTACAGAACATACCCATCTTCAATGATTTTCAACAATGGCGTCACCCGCTTCAAATTCTCCACAAAAATGCTCCATTTTTAACAGCTTATTATGACCATTCGGTCACAATTAAAACAATAAATAAAGATGAAAATTTGAAAAACGACACTTACCTCATATTTCAGTATCACAACGATGTAAAAACTCGTACAAATAATACAATATTATAAAGATTTTGTTCCTACGAATTCACGTTAGATTTTTTCGCTAATACGAGGAAGCGGAAGTGACGGCCAAGAGGTCACGTGACCCGGGACATCTTATTTCCCGTAATCGGCCGTTTCATAACCCTGTAATATACGGACCCTGACGATACACGCACGATGTACGCACGATACACGCACGTTAGACGCACGTTGCACGATGTACACGATGTACGAAGCGCACGCTACACGCTAAACGGATTACACGTTGTACGATCACTTTGGGATTTCACAATTTGTCTAAATTTAGACCTTTTAATCAGACCGAGGTGGTTGGGGTAATATGACTTGAATCAGAACAATTAGCTTCGTACCTTAACAATAAAAAATGACATCGATAAGTGACAAAGATCCACAGTTTTCATATCACAGTATGTGTCAAATTTGAACACCTGTCGGAGTGACTTTTGCAGGAAATTGATCCCAATGTGCGAGAAATTGGGCGTAATTAAAGTTAATTGCCATCAACACTTTTCGTTAAATAAATTCTACATTAAAGACACCTTTTAAGACCGTGGCATATAAATGTTCAAATATAATAATCTTATACTGGAACCTTGAATGGATATGTTGATGGATGTCAAGTGGGTGGGGTAAATTGACATTGAAGAAACTGAAGGCTTGAAATGGCGTTTTCGAATAAATCAAGCATTTGGAACGGGGTTTTTAATGTTATTTTGAAGTATTTATAGTTGTGATGATTATACGGCCCCTTAATTTGACAAATGTTTTAACAGAAAAAAGTTTTGAACAATATTAATTTAGGTTTTTTCCGGTAGCCCGAAAGTGAAAATTGTCCCTCTAGAAATCTAGGATTATTCTAAGAGAAGGGAAGATAATTAAAGCGAAATGCGGTATTTATGTACTGAGGACTATGGTGATTAATTTTATATAAAGTTTTATATCATGCTACTTTATATTTTGTTTAAGTGGGCTTATTCTATAGGTGGGGTATATAAAAACACATATGAAAAATGAACCTCTTGGAAACAGTGATATTTTCTAGAGTGAAGAAGGTTATTAAAGTTCATTTTTATTTCAATGTAGTTTAATTCTTGGCACGCAGTTCCACATACTTTATGTCACTGCTACCATTCTTTTTGATTCAGAACCCCTGTCGAGGTGGTTGTGGTAATACTTTATGGGGGTAGTAATTTTAAAGTAAAATTTAACAGACTGTTATGTATTATAACTTTTCTCACCCATTTAAGCATAAAATTTGTAAAACTTTCTAGGATATGAACCAAAAACAGGTTAAAAATTATTTTCAAAATTATTTTGGACCCTCTATGGTCCAATTGCATGACACAACTCTGCATCCAGTGGTGGATAGCAGATTCAATTAGAACCCTGGAGAAGACACATCTCACAGCCTAGATTATACAGTCTCAAGATGCCATATGTGGTATTAACACATACATGTATGTGCATGTAACATATAATCTTATATGGAATTATATGTTTATTTGACATACTGATGATGAAGAAGATACAATGAACAATTCAATGGATGGTTAATTTCTGGTCAGAAAAATGATGTACATTCCAATTTTAATTTATCTGATGGCATTTTTTACATAAGTAGTTTCATCAGTATAAAGGCTATGAGACTATAGCATTTAGATGTACACATATTTCCAAGATTGATTTTGTTTGCATATCCTATGTTCATAACTCTGCTGATATTATGAGGTGGTAATACATGTACCGTGATACCGTCTCCCTTGGTCTAGTGGTTTAGGCATCCACCTTTGGAGCGGGAGGTCAAAGGTTGGAATCCCACCAGGGGTCCGTTCTGATATAGCCGGTTTGTGAGCCGCCGGCTAGTTAAATAATGGTAATTGTATGCCTACCTGCCTGGTACCTGGCAATAAAAGAATTGGATTTGGGAGGCACATGTGCTCAAAAAGAAGGTGTCTCATAAGTCAGAAATGGCTGGCCCTTTAAATAGGGGTGACACTATAATAAACAAACACTTTACCTTTTACTTTTATACTATACATGTAGTAGATCATTTGGAAAAATTGTTCCTTGAATACACATGTAGCATTAGCAAATAAATTGATGGAAGACTTACAACAATATGAAAGAGCTCAGCAACACTCTACATTTATAAAGGGGGTGTAACCTCACATGTTTCAAAAACCTCAATAACTATGAGACTGCAGAATAGAGCTCAGCAATGATGGTACTCATGCTTTTTTAGTTATTTTGGAATTTAGATATGAAGAAAGATCTAAAAAGATCTATATTTGTTCAAATTAATGTAAGCTAGGCATTTAAGGAAACTATCAGAGATGAGGAACAGATTTAATAAACCGGACAGAGTTCAAGCACCGCCTCTGCCACAGTAGCAGGTAAAAAGGCCCTTTGAAGGATTTCTAAAATGGATTCAATTTATGAAACTAACCAGAGGAGATCTGTCAGAAGTACTATATGACTACATAACTATACAACCGGTCTACTGAGACCAGAGTAAATTGTAACTTAGTAATAGATCTGATGTTCATATTATTTTCTTTATTAAGCTATTAAGATTACAAACTACACACAATATAGAGGTGTTCAAAATAAAACAACTGAAAAACAGGTGTTAGCCGGTATCACATGCTTTACGGGAAGTCTACACAAGCACAATTTTGCCATCTTAGCCTTTGAAATCTTTTTTTTTAAATTTTTTATTCATGCATTTTATACAAAATGATTATGGTGATATTTCTAGTGATATCATACTAGTGTATACTTAAATATCTAAGCTCTTTGCAGAACTTACTATTCAAATGTTATTTATGAAAGTTAAACATTTTACTTAAACATAGGGTTTCAGGTAGGATCTTCAGTAAAAGAACTACTTGTAATACTAAAATACAACTCTTAATCAAGTGTGAGTGTTCTCACAAGATGGATATATATTACAAATCTAATAAAACTTATTTCAAGGTATACAACTTAAATAAAATCATTTTTTTCTATGTGCCCCATTCTGAAGTAAGTCTGTTATAGTTAAACTGCTAAGAAAGATGCAGGTGATCAGATTAAGCATCTGTATGGCCAGTGGCCAGTCCAAACTGGCAAGGATATACTTAATGATCATGATATGGTTGATGTTTCATTCAACTGGAGGTAGTAGGAGTAGGTTTGTAAGCAGAAACCGGCTTACATTTATCCTGAACCCAAACCCCTACCCCTCTGTCCCCCACAGATTACAGATAATAGCCAGTGATATTTGTTCAATTATAATTATTATATGGTGCCATACAGACACTGCAAACTACCATACAGTATTAAATTATATATAAGATATAAATTAAAGTTTATATTAGTATTTTATAACTGAAACAGGCATGTAACAGGTACAGTGGTTGGGCAACCCCTACTGACATGTCACCTGTCACGCCCTGCTAATTTCTGTTATGTGCAGACTATGATTTGCTAAATTATAACAAGATTGAATTTTATGTTCTTGGGTTGCCAATATAAATCAACACCCACTAACCAGTAAAAAAGCTTATTTACTAGTACAATTAAAATACTAAGTACTTGTTAAAAATAAAAAATTGCATTTATACAAGAATTGTTTAGGATTTTGACTAGTGACCTACAGAAAGGGGTTTGATAGCAACTAGAGTAAATTAGGTACTAAATTTATTAATCATTTGACAGTCTACTATGTTATTTTCCAAGAACCTCTATACACATTTACTTAGGGCTTTTCTTGGACTGAGAATAATCATTAATAGTGAAACCATGCAAGTCCAAGCTTATCCATTTCTGGCTTAAGTGGTGAAAGATTATGCAGTCAAATAACCAGTGAGGGGTGTTACATTCTACAATGCACTGGATGCAAACCTGGTCAACCAAAAGTATGTACCAACCCGAGCTGGTTGGTAGTAAGTTTGCGCCCAGCCTAAGACGTGATTGATTTGTCCATTTTGTAATTTGTCGAGTATCCCATAGGACGGCCAGGTCGCACTGTTTTGTGGCAAAATGTGTATTTTTTAGTTTCAATTCTCTACACCATCCATCCAGGATAGTGGTTTGAATCTTGGCATATATTTCTGTGGGTGAGTATGAAATGTCCTGGATGATGGCCCCTAAAGCAGGCCCCTTTTGTCTACATCATCTGTTCTCATTACCAGATATTACTATAAATCTACATGAGCTGGGCACTATGACATGGTAACTGGTAAGCCTGTTTTTAGGCATTGATAAAATTTATGAATAATAATAATGTTTTCAATAACTCTGGTCTAGAATGACTGTTGTTTTTATTTCATTGAGAACAGAGATGATAGTGAATCTGAAAATATATACAATATAGCAAGTTTTTTAGGCTGATGATGTAAAAGCCAGCTCAATGCAGTGTCTATTGTTATCATTTCTGTTGTATAAATGCAGGAACCGGTTATAGAGTATTCCTTATAAATGGAACAATAATTTGCCAATCTGCCTATGATTGCAACAGACCTGTTTAGATGGATTACAACAGCTAAAGCTACTATTTTTAGACCCATCTGTGTATATATGTAGATGTCCAGAGTATAAAATAACTGATATTCATTTGAGTTTTTAACTTTGCGAGATGCGGTATGTCAGATTTGTTCATTTTGTTTTCATGGGGCACTTGTAGGAGGATCTTACAAAATAGCCGTGCGTTATGATCTCACTGACCAAATTCTTGACTTCGCTCAGTATTTGAGAATCTATTCCTGGCGCCTCAGTCTAAGGGGCAGAGCCCCAGCCTCAAGTTCAAACAGGTAGGCAGGAGTAGAGGACAATGCACTTAAGTCCAGCCGAAGAGGTCTTTCAATAGTAATTTGAAAGACCTTGCTCAAACTAATTAATCAGTCAAAGACTCTACCTAATTGCCTTTCTCTTTATGTCAGCTTATGGATATATTATTCCAATCAGGCAGTATAATTCATAGTTTTAATTCAATATCGGGAATTTAAGTATAGGTTATAGGCCTATATTACAGGAATAAACAAATTTACTGTGAGGGAGCGTTAGCGAACCGATGCAATAAGTTTTTTATTTCTGTAATATGGACCTATAACCGGCATACAGTTTTCCCATATACAGACAATATTTGTATTTAAATAAATAGAGATTTAGGGCGGAGCTTAGCTCTGTGATGTCACAGTCTTACTTATTGGAAAAATAAGTGAAATAATCATTTTCATATTGGAAATATTGAGTCAATATGGAGAATACAATTAGCTTTTTTGAATGAAATAGGGTTATTTGATTGAATTGGAAAGTAGGGCAAACTGTAAAAAGGATTACCCGAAACAGCTTTTTATTGGACTTTAAATAATTTCGTAAAAGTGTAGTTGATTCGGCGTATTATTTGCATTTAGCCAATACAAAACTTGTTAACATCATACCCACGATATGTTGCTTCGAAGCGGGCGTACCTTGACTGCTGCACTTTAAGGAATCCATTGACAACAGCAGTTTAGATAAAAAAGATGTCCTTTCCGTTGCCAAAAATGACCTAAATTTCGGATATGAGGTGAAAATATCTTTGACCTGTTCCGGAAGTCTTTCTCGCCCGCAACTACACTAAATAATATAAACTGGAGTCAGCATTTTTTTTATTGGGGAGGGGGAGAGATGTACACGCTAAATAAAACGATTAACTACGGAATACACCACCGAATCGTACGTACAATGTATACCGTATGGATTATCGTGCATCGGGAATCGTATATCGTGTATCGTGTATAGTATATGGTGCACGTTGCACGATGAATGATACGATATGATACACGATATACGATTGACAAAATACACGATGAGTGCACGCACGTTATACGCACGTTACACGCACGTTATACGCACGATATACGCAAATTTTGACAACTGTTACGTTCCGACTACTGTAATGGGTTAGCTCATGGGCCACTGTTATTCACAAAATTGATGAAACCAGTTTATTCATGCCTAAGAAACCAAGGTCATATTAGCACAGGTTTTATAAATGATAGTCTGTTAGGGGGCATTTCTGTGCAGAATTGTACCCAAAATGTAGATGATACTCAAAATTTGATGACCAAATTGGGATTCATGATCAATAATGAAAAATCTGTATTGGTTCCCACTACAGTAATCCAGTATTTAGGAAATGTTATCGATTCTCAAAAAATGATAGTTTATTTACCAAATGAGAAAAAAGATCAAATAGCAAATGAATGCAGGAAACTCTATTTTACCCATTCTACTACCATTAGGGCGGTAGCTAAGGTAGTTGGTCTTTTAGTAGCTGCTTTTTCAGCAGTGGAATATGGCAAGCTTTTTTATCGAAAGCTAGAGAAAGCCAAGGCAAATGCGCTTAAAGA
The DNA here is from genome assembly GCA_022818135.1 of Saxidomus purpurata. Lineage (NCBI taxonomy): Eukaryota > Metazoa > Mollusca > Bivalvia > Venerida > Veneridae > Saxidomus > Saxidomus purpurata. Next base: position 26,749,326 of record JAFMSR010000007.1, read on the forward strand.
CAATAGAGGGAACTTTAATGCGATTATGCGCATTTCATTGAACATGAAAGAAGACCTAAAATGGTGGTTTCATAATGTACATACACAGTACAGACAGTTAGATCGGGGAAATCCTGCTTTGGTCATTCAGACCGATAGTTCATACTTAGGTTGGGGTGTAGTTTATGAAGGTAATAAAGTAGGAGGCAGATGGACCAAAGAAGAGAAAACTTTTCACATTAATGTCCTGGAACTGAAAGCAATTTTAATTGCTCTCCAGTGTTTGTCTGCTAAAATTTCAAATAGGCATGTAAAAATTTTATCAGATTCCACTACTGCAGTGTGCTATGTGACTAATTTTGGGGGTTGTAAATCAGCTGCCTGTAATGAAGTAAGCAGGAGTATCTGGTTGTGGTGTATTGAGCATAATGTATGGATAACTTGTGCACATATAGCTGGTAAACAGAATGAAGCTGATGTCCCTTCGCGACAGTTTAGTGATAATACAGAATAAGCGTAATGACATATTTAATAAAATGTGTGAAACATGGCAAGAACCTAACATTGATTTATTCGCATCTAGATTAAATCACAAAGTAGATTTGTACTGTTCTTTCCAACCAGACCCAGGTGCAACATACATAAATGCATTCAGTATTGATTGGAGTGATTTTGAATGTTCCTATCTTTTTCCTCCTTTCAGTTTGATCTGCCGCTGCGTTTGCAAGATCCAAAAAGACCAAGCAAGTGCGATAATAGTAGTACCACTATGGACAGCTCAGTCATGGTTTCCAGTTCTGTTAGGAATGTTAGTGGACAATTCAAGAGTAATACCCAAGAGCAAGAGTCTTCTGACTCTCCCACACTTGGAACAGGAGCATCCACTTTGGAGGAAGATGAATCTAATAGCATGTCGTGTTTCAGGAATTCGTTCAGAAGCAGAGGCTTATCTAGCAAAGCAACCGCTATTCTTATTGCCTCATGGCGAAAATCCACGAGAAAAGAGTACAAATCCTATATCAGCAAGTGGCTCCTTTTCTGTAGTAAACACAAAGTTAGTGAGACATCTCCCTCTGTAAACAATGTCATTGAATATTTAACGGAACTATATGAGAAGGGATTAGGTTATAGTGTGTTGAACACGGCAAGATCATCATTGTCAGCATTAGGTATTAGTCTGGAATCCTTTTCAGCTGGAACTCATCCATTAGTGGTTCGGTTTTTAAAAGGAGTGTTCAACATCAGACTACCAAAAGCGCGCTATTCAGAAGTTTGGGATGTTAATTTAGTACTTAATTATCTCAGGAAATTATCTCCTGTAAAACAGCTTACATTAAAAGATCTTACTTTGAAAATGGTAATGTTGATGGCTCTTACAAACGCAGCTCGTATTCATACTATTCATTTGTTGACAGTGAATTCACTAAGAACGTTGAATTCTGAATTTGTTATTTATGTTGATGGATTACTTAAGCAAAGTCGTCCCGGTGAACATGTTTCTTTTCTGCGTTTTAAAGCGTACCCGCCAGACAGGCGATTGTGTGTATATTTTGTTATTAAAGAATATTTGAGACGTACTAAGCATCTAAGGAATGATGGGGAAAGCAACTTACTAATCAGTTACATTAATCCTCATAAACCTGTATCTAAGGATACAGTAGCTAGATGGACTAAGACAGTAATGTTTCGTGCTGGAATTAATATAAATTTATATGGACCGCATAGCGTACGAGCGGCATCTACTTCAAAAGCAAGAGAAAAAGGTGTACCTATTCAAGATATTATAAAAGCAGCTGGATGGTCAAACACAGGCACTTTTCATAAATATTACAGTAAGCCAGTAAAATCAAAGACTACATTTGAAGCAGCTGTCCTGCAGATGTAAATGGTAGGAATATTTTGTTTTTAACATATGATGTCATTTGCAAGCATAGATAATTGATTGGATATCTGTGTGAAATCTTAAGGTAATACTACAGTATGTGGTGTTTCATATTACTTTAATTTACCGGTTGTCTCGAACTAAGGATATTTTCTGATTTTTCCACGTTAAAATCTCATTTTGGACGAAATTTTATTTTCTAAACGAAATAGAATTATAAAATTAGACGAGACTTACCTGTAAGTTGAAGTATAATTTGAATTCTATGAATTGTAAATAAAAGGAGATCTAAAATCCCTCCTCTCCCACCCTTAACTCATAGAATTCAAGAGAAATTGGAATTATGTCCTGTTAGTGTTATATCATATTGAGATAGCTGTTGGAATTTTTTACTGCAAGCTATTTAATTTTTGGAAAAAGTCAGCAAATATCAATTTAAAGACTGATTGCGCATGCGCGAAGTTACATACTCATTTTAGATCTCCTTTTATTTACAACTCATAGAATTCAATTTATACTTCAACTTACAGGTAAGTCTCGTCTAATTTTATAATTTTAAGGTGCTCCGTAATAAACAGAAAGTGTAGTTTCAATATTAGGTACAACCGGCGAATAATATGCAATTTACCTACTTCTAAAATCAATTTTCCGGTCTAAAATGATGAATTAAATATCACTTTAAATGAAAACCTAAACAATTATGAAAAATCTCACCACTTTATAAAAATCTGAATGTTTAAACCTAAACATGCAAGTTTACACATAAGGCACGATTTGAAGTTTATTTTCATTATACACCGATTGAGGCAGGTGTGTAGTTAGGTAAATGTAACTTAGAATTGTGTTAGCATCATTTTAAAACTTAATCCTATCATATTAAATTATAGATACATTTAAATATTGGATTTTATTGGGTTTATAGGTGCCCAACAGAATTTTGTTGGGGATGTGTTCCCAGCTATTGGCTCTTCAAAGTATGACGTAGAAGGTGGACAACTGTAAAATGTCAACCTGTAAACTACCAATTCTTAAATTAATTCTTTTTTTCTTGTGAGAAATTTGAACTACATGAATTAAGTTCTTTATGACTTTAACTTGAAAAGAATCACCTCGGAGATGAGGCCCTAGTGGGATGGTGAAATTTTAAAAATGTTTATTTTTCTGAAACAAACAAATCAATACAGTTACCGTTGTTTTATCTCAGCTATTTGCTTCATTTGGTAGGGGATATCGATCCACTGAATTTGTTGTTTTCAAAGAAACTGAAATACTCTTGTTTTAAATGTCCTAAAGCAATCGATTGCTTTTGTGTCTCAACGTTCTTACCGCTTTATTTTCTTTTAAAGCTGCTCGCTCTTAGATTTTGGTAAAAAAATTAAGTTTTTCAAACTGTACGAAAACAACAAAGTTTAGAACATAACATCATATGAAAAGGTTCCAGTAAGGTTTGTATGTACATTTGAAATAATACGCTACCTAGTTTTACAAACGCTTTTGAAATTCCAATATAATTATAGTGTAGCAGTGCCGTAAACCCAACATTTTCTATCGAATTTTGCAAATTCCTACCTAGAGTTTTACTTATATGTTGATTCTAGCCGTTTGTTTTATGTTTATGTATTAGTATGTTATTTAAAACAAATTTCAACGGTAACTGAGAGCAAACCGCTTTAACATTCAGTTTAGTATAAAGTGCACAATTTTAAGTTGAGC
>JAFMSR010000007.1:26762808-26793813 GCA_022818135.1 Saxidomus purpurata
TCTGTTGTCATAAGCAAAACAATTTCAAAGTTTGATGAAGAAATAATGAGAAATGGCAAAGTAATAGCTAAGGTTAAGTTTTTGTGACAAAATCTAAGTATGAAAACGGGCATAACAATGCAAATATGGTTGACAGATTTATGTGACTTGTTGCAGTTGTCTGTATTGCCATTACAAACACGTTCGTATGCCAAGTTTTGAATAAATATGTTTGATTGTATAGAAGATATTAAGATTTATCAAAAACTTTAACCAACGCTGACGCCGGCACCGACAGCAGAGCGAGTGCAACAGCCTCCTCATTCTTGGAAAAGTCGAGGTAAAATCAATTCGTTTTGCGATCGGAAATATGATGAAATATACATGGTTCAAAATTAAGAAGAAAATTTGAGAAATTAATTTTATGCACGTTTTACCAGAACATGAACGTTCGGTCCTTATTTCGGATCCGCCAGTTGAAACATATTACATTAAAAAGATGGTCACGGATTCACTGTAAAATATGCATTTTTCAAGATACATGTATGTATATTATTATACAAGTATTTATTACATTCGCTCTTTGAAATGTCAGTTTATTTAAGGTATTCATTCAACAAAGTTGTGTCTGTCTATCTGTCTGAAACACCTGTAACTAATACAGTATAGGTCTTTTGTCTTCCTCACTTATTTCTTAAAGCTAAAGTAGTCAAAACGTGTTTTCTATATGGTTTGTCTTCATGTGTAGTGTTCAGTGTTTATGATTTAATTTATGTATTTACCTGTGTTTGATTGTATCTAACAAGTATTAAAGCTTCCATTTCGCATACAGTTGTACGGTGAAAACAAAATGCATTTCCTCATGCGTTTATTATATATTATCTATTTATTAAAAACAGTATTTTCGTGAATGATTTATAATCCTCATACATTGTATTTTCGTTTGCAAAACTATTTAGCAACCATGTTTAATCAACAATGGTCACAATGCCATCATTTCACATTTTCAAATTTCTTTTTAAGTTACAAGGTATCAAGTCGCTACTTCAATCACTTAACTTCTCTCATCATCTGAATCATACATGTACTTGTGACGTTGAACTTGTTATTAAATTATGTTTAAGAGTGTACTTCTTAACTGTTTTGGTCAAAATCATAAATATCATTACGAACATTTTGGTGTATTATCTTCATGTAAATGTGTGTTTTTCTTTCATTTCACTTATTTCTACGTTATTTCATTTCTTTATAATCTTACTTATAATATATTTACATGACACGTGCGTCGGATCTGCTGACGTCCTTTATTTGATAAACAATATGTATCCTGTGAAAATAAACAAGAGGCCCAAAAGCAGTATCGCTCTACTAGATAAAGAAAATACAATATTTGGTCTTAAAAAAAAATGTTGGCCATAAAAAAAGAGAAAAATACATGTGGCCTGAAAAACATTTTTGGCCTTAAAAGAACAACAATTTTTGGCCCAGCAAAAATTCATATGGCCGAAAAAGTTTCGGTGACCTTGACCTTTGACCTACTGACCTCAAAATCAATAGGGGTCACTTGCTGTTCATGACCAACCTCCACATCAAGTTTAAAGATGCTATGCCAATCCGTTCTCGAGTTATCGTCAAGAAACCGTTTTACTATCCAAAGTCACTGTGACCTTTGATCTACTGACCTCAAAATAAATAGGAGTCATCTGCTGGTCATGACCAACTGCAACATCAAGTTTCAAGATGCTAGACCCAAGCGTTCTCAAGTTATTGTCCCGAAATCATTCTAGAATTCCAGATCACTGTGACCTTGACCTTTGACCTACTGACCTAAAAGTCAGTCATCTGCTGGCCATGACCAATCTCAACATCAAATTTCAAGATGCTAGTCCCAAGCGTTCTTGAGTTATCGTCCGGAAACCATTTGACTATTCCGCGTAACTGTGACATTGACCATTAACCCACTGACCCCAACAACAATATGGATCATCTACATGTTGCAGGAAACCTTCAGAGCAAGTTTGATGAAAGTTGAATGAAAACCGTGACCTGCAGAGTTTTATCAGGGAAAATATAACGGAGGTTACTGTGACCTTGACCTTTGACACACCGACAACGAACACAATAGAGATCATCTACAAGTTGCAGGGAACCTTCTGGGCAAGTGTGATGAAAGTTGAATGAAAATTGTGATTTGTAGAGTGTTATCAAGGTATTGCTATCGGAGGTCACGGTGACCTTGACCTTTGACTCACTGACCCCAATAACAATAGGGAACATCTACAAGTTGCAGGGATCCTTATCAGCAAGTTTCATTAAAGTGAAATGAGTAATTCCACCTGTAAAGCGTTATCAGGGAAACGATTACGGACAGACGAACAGATGGACAAACCACAATGGCATAAGCTCCGCTGGACTTCGTTCAGTAGAGCTAACAACACATCGGCGGTTGACACATGTCGGATCAAATCACGTGTCTATTGTGTGTATGTTTATTTTGCATCTTTTATTATACAACATCGGTGTCCTGAGGAACTACAAAATGCAGTTTAAGTAACTTTTTTATATGAATAAATGTATTGTATTTGTAAACCCCAAATTACTTACGCATTTGCCTCTTTGAAAGTTCTTTAATTCTGTTTGTATTTTAAAGACAGTAGAAGTAACGACATTCCAGAATATAATGCAGGAACAGTAGTGGAAAGATATCTTACCGGCACAATGGACCGTTATTTGAACATTTTACATTTCTAACGTTGCTTTTGAATCAAAAGCACGTGATATCTATACAAATGTAAAGAGCAGCACTTCTTAATGATCTTGCAAAAAAAATGTTTTCTGCCAAGGCTTTTAAGTGAAGAAGCGACAACAATATGAGTCAGGAATATGTCAACACTGTTATATATTAGATAGATCACATTTCTATAAAAAGTCTATCTGTAAATTCATTTTTCTATTTATCTGTATTTAAAGTGCTCCTCGGACTTTAAAGCTTACATCTACACTCTTTTATCCTATATAATATCATTTCATATGTGATCCTGATCCGGATCCACGGGATCTGCTGGATCGGCCGGAATACTACTCATTCTTCCAAACTGTTTCACAAAAGCTCAAATGCAGTATTTTATGCGCAGCTGAACGTCAACAGGAAACACTTTTTATATATAAGAGGGCCAAGATGGCCTTATATCGCTCACCTGGCTACCGTTAATAAAGGTCATCAATAGCAGAAAGGGTCCATTTTGACCTTGGGGTTCTGATTTAAACAATCATCGTAGAGATCTACACAATGCTTTATTCCAAATAGTTAAGCTCTGGGCCGTGTGGTATTAGACAAGAAGCATTTTGAAGCTTTCCCTTCATAAGCCTATGTTAAATCAAATGACCCCCCGGGCTGGGTCAGTTTTGACCAGGGTGTCATGACTTGAAAAATGATAGTAGATTATACATGCCAAATATCTATGCCAAATATCTAAGCTCAAGGTCTTGTGATTTCAGAGATGAAGATTTTAAATTATGTTTCCTATATAGGCCCTTATTAAGCCTATGCTAAATCAAGTGACTCCCGGGCGAGGTCAATTTTGACCCGAGGATCATAATTTGTACAATCTTGGTAGAGGTCTACAAGGCAATGCTTCATGCTTAATATCTAAGCTCTAGGCCTTGTAATTTCAGAGAAGAATTTTTTTCAAATGTTTTTCCTATATATGCATATGTAAAATCAAGTAACCTCGGGCCGTCTAAATTTTGACCCGGGGTCATAATTTGAACAATCTTGGAAGAAGTCTAAGTTCTACACAATGCTACATGTTAAATATCTAAGCTCTAGGCCTTGTGGTTTCAGAGAATAATTTTTTTAAATTTTTTCTATTATTTGTTGCCATTGCAACCAGAGTTCCACATGGAACAGAATTCTTTGAACAAATTTGGAACAGCTTCTGCAGAGAACATCCCTTCCAAGTTTCATCAATACTGATTAGAATTAGTGAAGCAATTAAGGTTCTAGAGTGTATCACGGTTGAATATTGCAACTTTTGTGAAATCAAGGGCCATAACTCTAGAGAAACTAACCCGACCAAGTCCATAATTGAACTCACTCCAGATCTTATGGTCGTTTACATTTTCTGTAAAAATGATAAGGATTAAAGAAGAAATGAAGGTGCTAGAGTGTAAACATTGTTAAATATTGCATTTTTTCTATTAAAGCAATGGGCATACCTCTGGAAGAACTAGTCCGATCAAGACCATGATCAAACTCATACGAGATCTTATGGTCATACATATGCTCTGTAATTATGGTTTGAATTAGTGAAGTAATACAGGCCCTAGAGTGAAACCAAAGTTTAATAAATATTGCATTTTTGTTTAATCAGGGGCAATAATTCAGGTGCTGATCAAATCAAGTCCATAATAGAACTCATCCGAGGTATTGTGGCCATTAACATTGTCTCCAAGTTTCATTATGATTGTTCCTAAAAAGTAGATGCTAGAGTGTAAATAAACCAATTGTGAACGGACGGACGGACGCCGGACATTCATCCAATCTAAAAGCTCACCGTGGTCAGGTGAGATACAAATCTAAACAATTCTTTTTGGGCCTCTTTAGGTTAAACTTACTTATCTTACATTGATTGTGGAACAATTTCTTGCAACTTAAACATGCATTTACTATACGCAATAACTGCTTCCTGGAGTTCTGACCAGCACTCAAGAAAATCGGATAGAAGTCATTTTCGAGGTTTCAGTCACTGTCGATGCCGGGATTCCAACCTTCACCACCTAGGTTAAGAATCAACCAATACACCACTGCCCTCCTATCCCCTACGGGCCTCGGTAGCTCAGCGGTCAGAGCATTCTCCTTCAAACCGTACGGTCCCGGGTTCGAATCCTAGTCTGAGCTTCGGCAAAGACAATGGTGTCATTCGTGGAAGTCCAACCAGCTGTAAATTTGGAGCAGCAGTCGAAAACTACAGAAAAATGTTTTCGAGAGCCACTGAATAAGTTATGACTGCTTTCTGCGTTAATTAATTTGTATACACCGAAAAACCTCTCCACTCACTTTAAAAGGATGCTGGTAGCAAAGGCTATCCTCACGTCAGAGTTTGGAGTTGGCAAAACACATTCTTCTGGTCTGTCACACGTCCTACTCAGTAGAGTGCACGTCTTGCAGTAAACTGTCTTTGTGAAATATTCCTACATAGATACGATGACAAGTCAGTCTGGTATGTTGAAAATCTGAAGAAAAAATAAGTGCTAATTCATAATTGCCATTCGCTTCTGCAAGTCATTTAAAACCAGTAGAAAATACTCCGTGAAGAACGTTAATTTACAATGACTGGATGGCTACGATCGCTTTCCTACGGCTGTGTGTGTTTCGGTTCGAATATCACTAACTCGGTTGTTTTTTTTTCCTTGTGCAAAGACATTTATCACCATTGACTCATTTTATTTATCTATTAACAATTATTTGCAACTTCTTGGGGAGTAAATTGTGTTTGGTCGTAACTTGGTTTGAACTTTATGCTCTCACAGAGAGCTCTTCAGAGCATACGTTGACTAATACGGAGTTAAATCATGCTCATTGCCGTAGTGTACGCGGCGAACAAGCTATGCTCAGCATGGGGTACCGTCACGGGGTTATGTCAAGTGTATATTAACGGCTTTTCTTGCATACCGGATCGGGGTATCCGCAGTTTCCACTAGTGCTGGAAAATCTTATATCACATAACCCCATGTAATATGACTCGCGGGAGTTACTTGTGACGTAACGTTACAGTTTGCCCTACTTTCCAATCCAATCAAATGCCCCTATTTCATTCAAAAAAGCTAATTGTATTCTCCATATTGACTCAATATCTCCAATATAAAAATAGTTATTTCACTTATTTTCAAATAAGTAAGAATGTGACATCACAGAGCTAAGCTCCGCCCTAAATCTCTATATATTTCAATACAAATAGTGTCTGTAGATGGGAAAACTGTAAGCCGGTTATAGGTCCATATTACAGAAATAAACAAACTTATTGCATCGGTTCGCTAACGCTCCCTCGCAATAAAGACCTATAACCTATACTTATAAACATTGTGACGTCACTTCCCCAAACAAAGCATCTGAATTTAAGCCGGTTATAGGTCCATATTACAGAAATAAACAAACTTATTGCATCGGTTCGCTAACGCTCCCTCGCAATAAAGACCTATAACCTATACTTATAAACATTGTGACGTCACTTCCCCAAAGCATCTGAAAATCGTTTGTTTTATACTACAATGTATTATTTCGATAAGTTTGCATTTAGAAATCTGTTCCCGCCAAAACAGCTACCTCCGGTGACGGATATTTCGATCTGAACCGCGTGCTCACGACAGAAACTACTAGTCCTTAAATTTATGTCAATAACTATTTACGGATCGTTGACCAACCAGAAGACCGCACATTTCATGGAAGGGTAATAAATCAACATGATAACGTCAAAACCATTAAAAACAAGAGTGGCAAACTGTCACAAGATACCCCCGTCAGGGATGCATAACTCAGTATCTGGCAGTTCATTTGTTTAGTAAAACCTGCTTGAACTATAATAAGAGCAGAAAAGGCTTCAGTTAGTAAATTCACCTGTATAAACTATAGAGCTGAGAAGGCCAATTTTAATTTTGTTTGATAATTCAAGGGCTATAATCCAAAAGTGCTTTGAGCGATTTGGCTTGTTATCAAAATTGGCCTAGATATTATGCCCACAAACATTTTCACTAAGTTTGGTCAATATATGAAGAAAAGAGCAATTAAGGTGAATTTGGTCAATTTTCCATAAATCAAGGGCCATAATCCAAAAGTGCCTATGTCGATTTGGCTGGTTATCTAACTTGGCCGAGACATTATGCTAACAAACATTTTGACCAAGTTTGGTGAAGATAACATGACAACTGTTTGACTTAGAGAGCAGACAAAATGTGGCCGTCACCCGCCCGCCACGGGTGTTCCCATTATTAATTTACATCCCTTTGTGCGGATAAAAATTAGTACCCTGCCTTGTCTTAAACAGAAATATTCAAATTATTGGTATCATTCATCACTGTTGGGGGCATTAATTATCAATATTGTGCGTCATTGTAGGGTTAACGCACGTTTATTCGTGTTATAACATCTGCAGAATCCCGAGGGATGGTTGGTGCCCAAGCCCGTTAGGGCGAGGGCACCAACATATCCCGAGGGTTTCTGCAGGTGTTATAACACGAGAAAACGTTCGTTAGCGCTATTCTATCATAAATAGCATTAAAAAATCATAAAAATAAAAATGAAACGCTCTTACTGGTACGACGTTCAATAATGCGCGGGACAACGTCCGTGTTGTTTACGTCATATTTATGACGTCACCAGCGGTTTTTAAGCCCGGCAGTGTTGACGCTGTACATGATGTAAGACTTGGGAGACAGGTCCATTGTTTACAATGGCCCTGTACGGCGCATAAATGAAAACGGGTTATAACGGCTCGTGAATCTCCCCGTTAACACACGTTTTTTCTCCTGTTAAAACACCGGCAAAATGGGCAAAAACAGCACATTTTATGCTAGAATGCCACTAAATGACGTCGGAAATAGTGTACAATTTTTATGAAAGTAATTTTTTCCTTAAACTATAAATAGATTCTGATCTATATCGATTGTAAAAGAGTTTATGAAACGTCACTTTTATTTTTAGTGCTATGTAGATGAATCAGAGTGTCAGTAGAGCTGAAATTTCCAGTGTGAATTGAACTCAACACGCATCCAACATGTCTGACGTAGGATACAATACGGAAGGGCAATTTCAAGTGTGTGTATGGTATGGTATATTAGGGTTTTATCGTTGGTATCGGTTTCCCATATGACCAACGCCCCAAGAAGAGTTTTAGTTATTTTAGGTTTCGGGGGATTGTGCAAGATACAGAAAGCGTCCCAATTCCAGAGACACCCCTGGTTCTTTATCATGCCAGGTTTTCACCCATACATGGGACCTCGATTTTAAGTCTCATCCGAAAGACTGTTAGTAATTTTAGTTGGTCAGCCCTGGGAATCGAACCCACAACCCCGAGATTACAAGTCTCGTGCTCTACCTTTTGAGCTATCCGGGCTGACTTTCAAGTGTGTGTTACTCTTATTACAGATCGATGACCAATCAAAAGGTTTGAAATTAAATGGAAGGGAAATAAGGCTATACGCACACTCTTTCTTCATTACAGTACGCTCTTTTCATTATCCAGAACTATGAATTTCATTATCCTTGTAAATTACTACTAAATTTAACTGGCTTTGAAATTCAAATATTTCAAGAGAGTCCGAATAGAATGAAGATAGTTATATACTAGTAAAGTCGACCCTGTCGTCGGCAAAGAAGCAATAAAGGAGTTAAACTTACCTTACAGCTTCCTCCAATGTCTTCCTGAATGTAGATCATGATCAGCATGTACATCAGTCAGTGTCATCAGGGGGTCAGTGTCATCAGGGGGTCAGTGTCATCAGAGGGGCAGTCGGCTGACACAGTAACATATGCGTTGGTTTATCTGTTGTAATTTCAATGAAAGAGTATTTTGTTCCTATAAATGTGTATTAAAGTGACATTATGCGCATATTACTGCACAAAATGTATTTTTGGTGACAGTTTTATAAAAGCAATTTTTGGTTGCTGTGCATTTAAATGTGTTAAATTAATGATTATGCCGCATTAGTATTTGAAGTTGGTCCTTTAGATATAAAAAAATCGGACTGATATAATGATAGTTGAATGTGTCGTTGTTGATGTTGGTAGAGATTTCGGCAGTGGAAGGGAAGCAACTCCTGCATGCAGTTGTTCTTTTCTTAAATTGACAGTCAAATAAGAAAATCAATATTTGGAAAGTTATTTTTTCATACTGGTAGCGGGAAGAGTTTGATGTATTGGGTTAAAAGTTATTATTTCCTCTTCACTTTTGTACACACACCATTTTCAGCTGGATTTTTACTTGAAAAAAATGCGCATAATGTCACTTTAATATTATAATAGTATGTCCATTTCATTCTTCTAAATGTTTTAACTTATTTTTCTTGTGATGAATAATATACTGAATTGGATTTGAACTTTGAAATCTTTTACAGTTATTATGATTATAGACTTTCTTTTTAACAGGAGTAAAAAGTCGGACATAGAGCCAGGATAGTATAAAACAGTGTTCTTAAAATGTATTCAGCTGACGACAAAAGAATCTGCCTTTGCGACTAGTGCGGACCTAAATCAGTCTATACCATGCTGGCGGTAAACGAAAGGGCCATATGATGTTATGCAATCAATATCAAACAAGTAAGTTTAAACAAACCCAATAGCGGCGAGTCTTCCTTCCTGACAAGTGTAGACTATGATCAGCTTGTACATCCGTGTCACCATATGAAAACCTGCTGACTCTGCACTATAGTTATGTTATAAGACCTACAAAAAGTGTATGATAACCATAAACGCATATCAGTTTGAATGCAGTACACCCATTTTCATCTTTATAATTGTTTACTTAAGTTGGTTACTTGTCATAATTACGTTGTCTAACTTCCTCGACCAGTATCGACCATTATCAACTTGAACATCCATGTCATAAGATGACAATGGTTGATATGTTGCAAGTTACGCAAACAAATATTCTTTAGGTGTAGGCCACGTATTTCAATACGTCCTTTAAATTCAATGTTAAAAACATGTCGTAACTTCAATTTACCAGTTAATTGGTGGCGGGTAAGTCTGCCAGATCATGATCACACTTGCACTTTGGTGTCGTCAGCGGGCATAATAAATCTTCGGTACGGTTACCATAATTCTGTAGTAAGTTTTATAAATGAATATTATGTGCCTGTAAACTTACATTTTTTGATAACAATACGTCATGATTAATATGTATAATCACTACCAAACTTTCTTCGAAATCAGTGTAAACTATGATCAACTTCCACATCTGAACAGTCATTCAATAATTGGTTCGATGAACTGAATTACTGATTGGCTTGGAAATTCACTGGTGTTCTCCTCGGTGGTCAAGTGGTTAGAGTAGCTGTAACCTTGCATCGATTGAGGGTTATGGGTTCGCGCCCTGCTACCGACCATGTCTTTTTATGTGAGGAAGTTGGCAGTTTCTGACAGAGGATAGTGTTCTAGTACTAGTCCTTCCCAGGAACGGTTGTTAGGTAAACTGCCCGCCCGTTTAAATGATCAAAAACACGGCTGAAACAGGCGTTAAACTTCTACAACAACAACATAGAAAATCTGACAAAAATGTATACACATATATAGCCAAACTTACAGCAACCAAATAATGTATAAAGATAGTAGTTAAATCTTACCTTACTAACGACACATTAGTCTGCTTTCAAGACCAGTGTAGACCATGATCAATATAATCATCCGTGTGTTCAGGGAGTTGTCAGTTGATTCACCACTATTTGTTTTGTTGTGTGTTTTACAAGCAGATATTCTCTACCTGTGAATTACAAATATGTCATACTATCTTTGCAGCAACTGAGTCTGACTTCGCAGCAACGGTAGACCATGACCAAAATCAGAATCAGCACCGTCATACTGCTAGTTATGCATATGAATATTACGTACTTGTAAATATGTTTTGCATTAAGTCGTTTAACTTAAAATAAATCCATTCAAAGTCAGTTTTTTTTTACTTTGCGACCAGTATGGAACAAAATCGTATAACAGAATCCGGCGGTGTAAAATAGCAAGTTCAACTAAACCCTGTAGCTGCAGTGAAAACTTCCATTGTGACCAGTGTGAGATCTTGATCAGCCTTTACATCAGTGTGGACAGGAAGCAGTCAGCACTTTCTCTTAAACTGTGTTGTTAGTTGCACAATTGCATACTATGTACTTGTAAACATGATATCTTTTGTAATTACGTTACTATTATTTTTTCTTGGCAATTGATTTTTTAATTTCATTGTCCGAAAAATATAATCTTATTGGTTCTAAATCGATTTCTTTACAGTAAGTGCATTTAAGGTATATGTAAATTCGCACCTGCAGCCAGCAAAAATATATGAAAGTTGTCGTTTAATCATACCTTGATAAAAACAGATGAACCTGACTTGCAGACCAGTGTAGACCATTATCAGTTGTGCACGTCCGTGTCACCGTGAAGCAATGGGCTGAGGTAGCACCAGAATTCGGTTGTTAAGTTTTGCAAACGAATATTTTGAACCTGGGTGCATGCTTTTATTAAATTAGAAAACGTCTTTTCTGACGTGTATGCCATGCGAGTTTTTCCGCTGATGAGGAGTGACCAGTGTAAATCATGACCAGCTTGACAATCGACGAAAAGTAAGTCTGCCAAGTCCACCAGTGTAGGCCTAGATTATAATCAACCTATACAATCAATGTAAAATAGATATGTATAATTTGAGTATTTTGAGTATTTGAGCCGTTGCAAATGATCCTGACTTTGCTTCCAGTGTAGACCATGACCAGGCTGCACATATGTGTCGTGAAAGGTCAATCGACTGAATCAGCACAACTAATTCTACAAAACGAGTATTCTGTTTCTGTGAAGCAATTTCCTTTAATTATGATATTTCAAACAGAAACTATCATGTTTTACAGAATGTTTGCTTAACATGTATATAAAATCAAACATAATATCAGCCAAGAATTTCACAAAAGCGGTCATCCAACATTTACCCTGCTGGCCGCAAGTGATATCTGCGTTTACGACAATACACAATATTAAATAAAACAAGTTTAAAACAAGTTGATCTGTCATTTTGACTACAGTAGTCATACTTTTAACCAGCTTACTCGTAAATCAATGTTGGATAAATAAATATAAGTGTGTCTACGTTCCTTACCAGCGTAGACTATGATCAGACTTGCACATCCGTGTGGGACCACCTGCTGGATCAGCAACATATTTCTGTTCACAGTTATACAAATGACTATTATGTATCTGTAAATATGTATTAGTTTATTTTAATTATTAAACTGCAGTATGTCCTTTTCATTCTTGACAATCGTTTATTTAATCTTCAGTGTCAGAAATATCTAATCCAATTGACTTCAATTAAAAAAAAGAATATCTGATTATCAGGAGATGTCACTAGGCTGGAGTGCTCGACTTTTCTCAGTGCTTGTCAATAAAACAAAACTTTGGGCAGTAAAAGGCAAAACAAGAACTTTTAAAGTGTAAACAAGGGTGATTAAGTCAAGAGTTATCTAATAACTGAATTGATTGATACCCCTGAACACTACAACAAAGTTTAAAATTAATACTTTAAGTAGTTAATGATATGTGTGCATGACAATGCCAGTTGCACAGAAAACTATATAAAGAAATAAATATCTACAGATGTTTATCTCGGTGGTACGCTAGTATTCAAACTTCTATACCTAACAATCATTCTACGTCGAAAAGGACCATACTTTAAAAGAAATCACGAGTTATATACTCCTGTCTGTTGAAGGAGGTTATGAAGGTTTATAAGTATTATAACAATCAAAGCAATATCTATAATGGTTTTGAAACAAGAGGGCCAAAATGGCCTTATATCGCTCACCTGGCTACCATTTGCCATAACACAATGTCATCAATAGCAGAAAGGGTCAGCTAAGACCTGGAGGTTCTGATTTTGCAATCTTAGTAAAGGACCACTACATAATGCTATATTCGAAATGTTTAAGCCCTGGGATTAGCGGTTTGAAAAGAAGAGTTTAGAGTTTTTTCCTATGTAAGCTTATCAAGTGACTCCCAACCCTCCCTAGGAAAGGTCAATTTTGACCCAGATGTCATGCTAAAAGGCATCTACTACCTTGATTAAGTTTTAACGGAAAAAAACTCAGTAACTTAACAATAAGAGCAAGTGACTTTTCATGGCTGTTAACTTTGACTTATTCAATCATTCTCCTTTGTGTTCGTTCTGTGCATCATGCAAAGTTTTTGTCTTTTATGGTCTCTACTTGCACAAGATCAAAGTGTTGCCCTCTTAAAGTTAAACATTTTTGCTTATTTTGTGCATTGATTGTTGCAATTTTAATGAGCATGAAACCATTATAGAAGTTATCTTACAAAAATAATAGTGACATTCCTACCGTAAGTGCAGTGTTCCATAAATACGAATATGGCTTATAAAAACTTAATAGCAAACCTCTTCACATAACACATCACTTTCTTTAAATTTCAACTGACATTTTTCTAACAAACATTATATCTACAAGAATCCTTTTTTTCATTTTTTTTTTCATATGGCTATAATAAATAATCTCAACCACTTACTTTGTTTTTTCAAAACACTGGATACTGGACTGGGTATTTACTGCGAAGCCTGCTGGGTATAACCGATATGTCAGTTTAAAACCAGCTACTAAGATACTACATTTTGTGCCTGACCTAGGAAGTCTGTTTGGCATTGCCAACTTGAAGACAGACTAACCATAAAGCACATTCAAAGGGAGAATCCACAGGAAGAAAGAAAAAAAACAGCGAAAGAAAGGGTTGAGATTACAGAACTACACATATATCTTACATTTTATAAAAACGGTCAAAAGACCAAATGTTTTGTACAATGACTGACCTAAAACCTATGAAATCATCTTTGTGTACAAAGTTTTTATGATGTTAACCACTAGCTACCTTTCTCTAAGGCACTTAACTTGTACCTAACCCTGAAAGCCTGCTAGTTTCACATTTTATCACATTCATACAAAAATGCATAAATGAAATCTTTAAAAATTCAAATTATTTTACTAATCATTAGATGGAAATGAATGCTTTTCAATGATAAGTAACCAAAGGCCAATTAAGGCTCATGTACACAAAAGCTATTACTGGTATATGTAGTATATTTTAGTTAAAAAAATATGGCCTAAACAGTCCTTAACATGAATTACTTTTCATACAAGATGTTTTGTAAAAAAAAAAATATCTTCCTTTTAATATAAAACGTATCACTTATGAGAACATTTTTTCAAAAGTCATTGGCCAAAACAATAATTACAATTAACTTACTACTTCTATGAGAAGCTTTTTGTCAAAACTGGTTGGCCTGAAAAGTTTTAGGTCAGTCCTTAAACTGAAACAAACTCACAACTTAACAGAAAGCTGACAAAAATTTAATGGCCAAAATAGCCATGCAAAATCATTTATTTTCAAAGAAGCTTTTGTCTTGAAAGAAGTTTTTGTCAAAAATGATTGGCCAAAACAGTCCTCTAAATGACCCTACAGCTTCATGAGAAGCTTTGTCAAATAAGATTGGCCTTATCTGTCCTTCAGGAGTTTCGAAATTGCATAATTGCATTTGTTTCTGAAGTAACCATATTGTCATATGGCTATAATAAATAATCTCAACCACTTACTTTGTCTTTTCAAAACACTGGACACTGGACTTGGTATTTACTGCAAAGCCTGCTGGGTAAAACCGATATGTCAGTTTAAAACCAGCTACTAAGATACTACATTTTGTGCCTGACCTAGGAAGCCTGTTTGGCATTGCCAACTTGAAGACAGACTAACCATAAAGCACATTCAAAGGGAGAATCCACAGGAAGAAAGAAAAAAAAACAGCAAAAGAAAGGGTTGAGATTACAGACCTGCACAGATATCTTACATTTGATAAAAACGGTCAAAAGACCAAACGTTTTGTACAATGACTGACCTAAAACCCATGAAATCATCTTTGTGTACAAAGTTTATATGATGTTAACCACTAGCTACCTTTCTCTAAGGCACTTAACTTGTACCTAACCCTGAAAGCCTGCTAGTTTCACATTTTATCACATTCATACTAAAATGCATAAATGAAATCTTTAAAAATATATTCAAATTATTTTACTAATCATTAGATGGAAATGAATGCTTTTCAATGATAAGTAACCAAAGGCCAATTAAGGCTCATGTACACAAAAGCTATTACTGGTATATGTAGTATATTTTCGTCAAAAACATATCGCCTTAACAGTCCTTAACATGAATTACTTTCCATACAAGATGTTTTGCAAAACAAAAATATCTTCCTTTTAATATAAAACGTATCACTTATGAGAACATTTTTTCAAAAGTCATTGGCCAAAACAATAATTACAATTAACTTACTACTTCTATGAGAAGCTTTTTGTCAAAACTGGTTGGCCTGAAAGTTTTAGGTCAGTCCTTAAACTGAAACAAACTCACAACTTAACAGAAAGCTGATAAAAATTTAATGGCCAAAATAGCCATGCAAAATCATTTATTTTCACGAAGGTTTTTGTCTTGAAGGAAGATTTTGTCAAAAATGATTGGCCAAAACAGTCCTCTAAATGACCCCACAGCTTTATGAGAAGCTTTGTCAAATAAGACTGGCCAAATGTGTCCTTCAGGAGTTTCGAAATTCCATAATTGCATTTGTTTCTGAAGTGACCATATTGTCATATGGCTATAATAAATAATCTCAACCACTTACTTTGTCTTTTCAAAACACTGGATACTGGACTTGGTATATACTGCAAAGCCTGCTGGGTATAACCGATATGTCAGTTTAAAACCAGCTACTAAGATACTACATTTTGTGCCTGACCTAGGAAGCCTGTTTGGCATTGCCAACTTGAAGACAGACTAACCATAAAGCACATTCAAAGGGAGAATCCACAGGAAGAAAGAAAAAAAAAAACAGCAAAAGAAAGGGTTGAGATTACAGACCTGCACATATATCTTGCATTTGATAAAAACGGTCAAAAGACCAAATGTTTTGTACAATGACTGACCTAAAACCCATGAAATCATCTTTGTGTACAAAGTTTATATGATGTTAACCACTAGCTACCTTTCTCTAAGGCACTTAATTTGTACCTAACCCTGAAAGCCTGCTAGTTTCACATTTTATCACATTCATACAAAAATGCATTAATGAAATCTTTAAAAATTCAAATTATTTTACTAATCATTAGATGGAAATGAATGCTTTTTAATGGTAATGATAAGTAACCAAAGGCCAATTAAGGCTCATGTACACAAAAGCTATTACTGGTATATGTAGTATATTTTCGTCAAAAACATATCGCCTTAACAGTCCTTAACATGAATTACTTTCCATACAAGATGTTTTGTAAAAAGAACAAATCTTCCTTTTAATATAAAACGTATCACTTATGAGAACATTTTTTCAAGTCATTAGCCAGAACAATAATTAAAATTAACTTACTACTTCTATGAGCCACTTTTTGTCAAAACTGGTTGGCAAGAAAAGTTTTAGGTCAGTCCTTTAACCGAAACAAACTCACAACTTAACAGAAAGCTGATAGACAGACTAACCATAAAGCACATTCAAAGGGAGAATCCACAGGAACAAGAAAAAAAACAGCAAAAGAAAGGGTTGAGATTACAGACCTGCACATATATCTTACATTTTATAAAAACGGTCAAAAGACCAAATGTTTTGTACAATGACTGACCTAAAACTTATGAAATCATCTTTGTGTACAAAGTTTATATGATGTTAACCACTAACTACCTTTCTCTAAGGCACTAAACTTGTACCTAACCCTGAAAGCCTGCTAGTTTCACATTTTATCACATTCATACAAAAATGCATAAATGAAATCTTTAAAAATATATTCAAATTATTTTACTAATCATTAGATGGAAATGAATGCTTTTCAATGATAAGTAACCAAAGGCCAATTAAGGCTCATGTACACAAAAGCTATTACTGGTATATGTAGTATATTTTCGTCAAAAACATATCGCCTTAACAGTCCTTAACATGAATTACTTTCAATACAAGATGTTTTGTAAAAAAAAATATCTTCCTCTTAATATAAAACGTATCACTTATGAGAACATTTTTCAAAAGTCATTGGCCAGAACAATAATTAAAATTAACTTACTACTTCTATGAGCCACTTTTTGTCAAAACTAGTTGGCAAGAAAAGTTTTAGGTCAGTCCTTTAACCGAAACAAACTCACAACTTAACAGAAAGCTGATAAAAATTTAATGGCCAAAATAGCCATGCAAAATCATTTATTTTCAAAGAAGCTGTTTGTCTTGAAAGAAGTTTTTGTCAAAAATGATTGGCCAAAACAGTCCTCTAAATGACCCTACAGCTTCATGAGAAGCTTTGTCAAATAAGATTGGCCTAATGTGTCCTTCAGGAGTTTCGAAATTGCATAATTGCATTTGTTTCTGAAGTTACCATATTGTCATATGGCTATAATAAATAATCTCAACCACTTACTTTGTCTTTTCAAAACACTGGACACTGGACTTGGTATTTACTGCAAAGCCTGCTGGGTATAACCGATATGTCAGTTTAAAACCAGCTACTAAGATACTACATTTTGTGCCTGACCTAGGAAGCCTGTTTGGCATTGCCAACTTGAAGACAGACTAACCATAAAGCACATTCAAAGGGAGAATCCACAGGAAGAAAGAAAAAAAACAGCAAAAGAAAGGGTTGAGATTACAGACCTGCACATATATCTTACATTTGATAAAAACGGTCAAAAGACCAAATGTTTTGTACAATGACTGACCTAAAACTTATGAAATCATCTTTGTGTACAAAGTTTATATGATGTTAACCACTAGCTACCTTTCTCTAAGGCACTTAACTTGTACCTAACCCTGAAAGCCTGCTAGTTTCACATTTTATCACATTCATACAAAAATGCATAAATGAAATCTTTAAAAATATATTCAAATTATTTTACTAATCATTAGATGGAAATGAATGCTTTTCAATGATAAGTAACCAAAGGCCAATTAAGGCTCATGTACACAAAAGCTATTACTGGTATATGTAGTATATTTTCGTTAAAAAAATATGGCCTAAACAGTCCTTAACATGAATTACTTTCCATACAAGATGTTTTGTAAAACAAAAATATCTTCCTTTTAATATAAAAGGTATCACTTATGAGAACATTTTTTCAAAAGTCATTGGCCAAACAATAATTAAAATTAACTTACTACTTCTATGAGCCACTTTTTGTCAAAACTAGTTGGCAAGAAAAGTTTTAGGTCAGTCCATAAACTGAAACAAACTCACAACTTAACAGAAAGCTGATAAAAATTTAATGGCCAAAATAGCCATGCAAAATCATTTATTTTCACAGAAGGTTTTTGTCTTGAAAGAAGTTTTTGTCAAAAACGATTGGCCAAAACAGTCCTCTAAATTACCCTACAGCTTCATGAGAAGCTTTGTCAAAAAAGATTGGCCTAATCTGTCCTTCAGGAGCTTCGAAATGGCATAATTGCATTTGTTTCTGAAGTTACCATATTGTCATATGGCTATAATAAATAATCTCAACCACTTACTTTGTCTTTTCAAAACACTGGATACTGGACTTGGTATTTACTGCAAAGCCTGCTGGGTATAACCGATATGTCAGTTTAAAACCAGCTACTAAGATACTACATTTTGTGCCTGACCTAGGAAGCCTGTTTGGCATTGCCAACTTGAAGACAGACTAACCATAAAGCACATTCAAAGGGAGAATCCACAGGAAGAAAGAAAAAAAAACAGCAAAAGAAAGGGTTGAGATTACAGACCTACACATATATCTTACATTTGATAAAAACGGTCAAAAGACCAAATGTTTTGTACAATGACTGACCTGAAACTTATGAAATCATCTTTGTGTACAAAGTTTATATGATGTTAACCACTAGCTACCTTTCTCTAAGGCACTTAACTTGTACCTAACCCTGAAAGCCTGCTAGTTTCACATTTTATCACATTCATACAAAAATGCATAAATGAAATCTTTAAAAATATATTCAAATTATTTTACTAATCATTAGATGGAAATGAATGCTTTTCAATGATAAGTAACCAAAGGCCAATTAAGGCTCATGTACACAAAAGCTATTACTGGTATATGTAGTATATTTTCGTTAAAAACATATCGCCTAAACAGTCCTTAACATGAATTACTTTCCATACAAGATGTTTTGTAAAATAAAAAATATCTTCCTCTTAATATAAAACGCATCACTTATGAGAACATTTTTCAAAAGTCATTGGCCAGAACAATAATTGAAATTAACTTACTACTTCTATGAGCCACTTTTTGTCAAAACTGGTTGGCAAGAAAAGTTTTAGGTCAGTCCTTTAACCGAAACAAACTCACAACTTAACAGAAGCTGATAAAAATTTAATGGCCAAAATAGCCATGCAAAATCATTTATTTTCACAGAAGCTTGATCTCTTGAAAGAAGTTTTTGTCAAAAATGATTGGCCAAAACAGTCCTCTAAATGACCCTACAGCTTCATGAGAAGCTTTGTCAAATAAGATTGGCCTAATCTGTCCTTCAGGAGTTTCGAAATTGCATAATTGCATTTGTTTCTGAAGTTACCATATTGTCATATGGCTATAATAAATAATCTCAACCACTTACTTTCTCTTTTCAAAACACTGGATACTTGACTTGGTATCTACTGCAAAGCCTGCTGGGTATAACCGATATGTCAGTTTAAAACCAGCTACTAAGATACTACATTTTGTGCCTGACCTAGGAAGCCTGTTTGGCATTGCCAACTTGAAGACAGACTAACCATAAAGCACATTCAAAGGGAGAATCCACAGGAACAAGAAAAAAACAGCAAAAGAAAGGGTTGAGATTACAGACCTGCACATATATCTTACATTTTATAAAAACGGTCAAAAGACCAAATGTTTTGTACAATGACTGACCTAAAACTTATGAAATCATCTTTGTGTACAAAGTTTATATGATGTTAACCACTAGCTACCTTTCTCTAAGGTACTTAACTTGTACCTAACCCTGAAAGCCTGCTAGTTTCACATTTTATCACATTCATACAAAAATGCATAAATGAAATCTTTAAAAATATATTCAAATTATTTTACTAATCATTAGATGGAAATGAATGCTTTTCAATGATAAGTAACCAAAGGCCAATTAAGGCTCATGTACACAAAAGCTATTACTGGTATATGTAGTATATTTTCGTTGAACAAATATGGCCTAAACAGTCCTTAACATGAATTACTTTCCATACAAGATGTTTTGTAAAATAAAAAATATCTTCCTCTTAATATAAAACGTATCACTTATGAGAACATTTTTTCAAAAGTCATTGGCCAGAACAATAATTGAAATTAACTTACTACTTCTATGAGCCACTTTTGTCAAAACTGGTTGGCCTGAGAAGGTTTAGGTCAGTCCTTTAACCGAAACAAACTCACAACTTAACAGAAAGCTGATAAAAATTTAATGGCCAAAATAGCCATGCAAAATCATTTATTTTCAAAGAAGCTGTTTGTCTTGAAAGAAGTTTTTGTCAACAATGATTGGCCAAAACAGTCCTCTAAATGACCCTACAGCTTCATGAGAATCTTTGTCAAATAAGATTGGCCTAATCTGTCCTTCAGGAGTTTCGAAATTGCATAATTGCATTTGTTTCTGAAGTTACCATATTGTCATATGGCTATAATAAATAATCTCAACCACTTACTTTGTCTTTTCAAAGCACTGGATACTGGACTGGGTATATACTGCCTAATCTGTCCTTCAGGAGTTTCGAAATGGCATAATTGCATTTGATTCTGAAGTAACCATATTGTCATATGGCTATAATAAATAATCTCAACCACTTACTTTGTCTTTTCAAAGCACTGGACACTGGATTTGGTATATACTGCAAAGCCTGCTGGGTATAACCGATATGTCAGTTTAAAACCAGCTACTAAGATACTACATTTTGTGCCTGACCTAGGAAGCCTGTTTGGCATTGCCAACTTGAAGACAGACTAACCATAAAGCACATTCAAAGGGAGAATCCACAGGAAGAAAGAAAAAAACAGCAAAAGAAAGGGTTGAGATTACAGACCTACACATATATCTACATTTTATAAAAACGGTCAAAAGACCAAATGTTTTGTACAATGACTGACTTAAAACCTATGAAATCATCTTTGTGTACAAAGTTTATATGATGTTAACCACTAGCTACCTTTCTCTAAGGCACTTAACTTGTACCTAACCCTGAAAGCCTGCTACTTTCACATTCTATCACATTCATACAAAATTGCATAAATGAAATCTTTAAAAATATATTCAAATTATTTTACTTATCATTAAATGGAAATGAATGTTTTTCAATGATAAATAACCAAAGGCCAGTTAAGGCTCATGTACACAAAAGCTATTACTGGTATATTAGTACATTTTCGTCAAACATATGGCCTAACAGTCCCTAACATGAATTACTTTCCATACAAGATGTTTTGTAAAAAAATATCTTCCTTTCAATATAAAACGCATCACTTATGAGAAGATTTTGTGAAAAGTCAATGGCCAAAACAATAATTGAAATCAACTTACTACTTCTATGAGAAGCTTTTGTCAAAACTAGTTGGCATGAAAAGTTTTAGGTCAGTCCTTAAACTGAAACAAACTCACAACTAAACAGAAAGCTGATAAAAATTTAATGGCCAAAATAGCCATGCAAAACCATTTATCTTCACAGAAGCTGTTTGTCTTGAAAGAAGTTTTTGTCAAAAACGATTGGCCAAAACAGTCCTCTAAATGACCCTACAGCTTCATGAGAAACTTTGTCAAATAAGACTGGCCTAATCTGTCCTTCAGGAGTTTCGAAATGGCATAATTGCATTTGATTCTGAAGTAACCATATTGTCATATGGCTATAATAAATAATCTCAACCACTTACTTTGTCTTTTCAACGCACTGGACACTAGATTTGGTATATACTGCAAAGCCTGCTGGGTATAACCGATATGTCAGTTTAAAACCAGCTACTAAGATACTACATTTTGTGCCTGACCTAGGAAGCCTGTTTGGCATTGCCAACTTGAAGACAGACTAACCATAAAGCACATTCAAAGGGAGAATCCACAGGAAGAAAGAAAAAAACAGCAAAAGAAAGGGTTGAGATTACAGACCTACACATATATCTTACATTTTATAAAAACGGTCAAAAGACCAAATGTTTTGTACAGTGACTGACCTAAAACTTATGAAACCATCTTTGTGTACAAAGTTTATATGATGTTAACCACTAGCTACCTTTCCCTAAGGCACTTAACTTGTACCTAACCCTGAAAGCCTGCTAGTTTCACATTTTATCACATTCATACAAAAATGCATAAATGAAATCTTTAAAAATAAATTCAAATTATTTTACTAATCATTAGATGGAAATGAATGCTTTTCAATGATAAGTAACCAAAGGCCAATTAAGGCTCATGTACACAAAAGCTATTACTGGTATATGTAGTATATTTTCGTTAAAAAATATGGCCTAAACAGTCCTTAACATGAATTACTTTCCATACAAGATGTTTTGTAAAATAAAAAATATCTTCCTCTTAATATAAAACGTATCACTTATGAGAACATTTTTTCAAAAGTCATTAGCCAGAACAATAATTAAAATTAACTTACTACTTCTATGAGCCACTTTTTGTCAAAACTGGTTGGCAAGAAAAGTTTTAGGTCAGTCCTTTAACCGAAACAAACTCACAACTTAACAGAAAGCTGATAAAAATTTAATGGCCAAAATAGCCATGCAAAATCATTTATTTTCAAAGAAGCTGTTTGTCTTGAAAGAAGTTTTTGTCAAAAATGATTGGCCAAAACAGTCCGCTAAATGACCCTACAGCTTCATCAGAAGCTTTGTCAAATAAGATTGGTCTAATCTGTCCTTCAGGAGTTTCGAAATTGCATAATTGCATTTGTTTCAGAAGTTACCATATTGTCATATGGCTATAATAAATAATCTCAACCACTTACTTTGTCTTTTCAAAACACTGGACACTGGACTGGGTATTTACTGCAAAGCCTGCTGGGTATAACCGATATGTCAGTTTAAAACCAGCTACTAAGATACTACATTTTGTGCCTGACCTAGGAAGCCTATTTGGCATTGCCAACTTGAAGACAGACTAACCATAAAGCACATTCAAAGGGAGAATCCACAGGAAGAAAGAAAAAAAAAACAGCAAAAGAAAGGGTTGAGATTACAGACCTGCACATATATCTTACATTTGATAAAAACGGTCAAAAGACCAAATGTTTTGTACAATGACTGACCTAAAACCCATGAAATCATCTTTGTGTACAAAGTTTATATGATGTTAACCACTAGCTACCTTTCTCTAAGGCACTTAATTTGTACCTAACCCTGAAAGCCTGCTACTTTCACATTTTATCACATTCATACAAAAATGCATTAATGAAATCTTTAAAAATTCAAATTATTTTACTAATCATTAGATGGAAATGAATGCTTTTTAATGGTAATGATAAGTAACCAAAGGCCAATTAAGGCTCATGTACACAAAAGCTATTACTGGTATATGTAGTATATTTTCGTTAAAAAATATGGCCTAAACAGTCCTTAACATGAATTACTTTCAATACAAGATTTTTTTTAAAAAATATCTTCCTTTTAATATAAAACGTATCACTTATGATAAGATTTTGTCAAAAGTCATTGGCCAAAACAATAATTAAAATTAACTTATTACTTCTATGAGCCACTTTTTGTCAAAACTGGTTGGCAAGAAAAGTTTTAGGTCAGTCCTTTAACCGAAACAAACTCACAACTTAACAGAAAGCTGATAAAAATTTAATGGCCATAATAGCCATGCAAAACCATTTATTTTCACAGAAGGTTTTTGTCTTGAAGGAAGTTTTTGTCAAAAACGATTGGCCAAAACAGTCCTCTAAATGACCCTACAGCTTCATGAGAAGCTTTGTCAAATAAGACTGGCCTAATCTGTCATTCAGGAGTTTCGAAATTGCATAATTGCATTTGTTTCTGAAGTTACCATATTGTCATATGGCTATAATAAATAATCTCAACCACTTACTTTGTCTTTTCAAAGCACTGGATACTGGACTGGGTATATACTGCAAAGCCTGCTGGGTATAACCGATATGTCAGTTTAAAACCAGCTACTAAGATACTACATTTTGTGCCTGACCTAGGAAGCCTGTTTGGCATTGCCAACTTGAAGACAGACTAACCATAAAGCACATTCAAAGGGAGAATCTACAGGAAGAAAGAAAAAAACAGCAAAAGAAAGGGTTGAGATTACAGACCTACACATATATCTTAAAGTTGATAAAAACGGTCAAAAGACCAAATGTTTTGTACAATGACTGACCTAAAACTTATGAAACCATCTTTGTGTACAAAGTTTATATGATGTTAACCACTAGCTACCTTTCTCTAAGGCACTTAACTTGTACCTAACCCTGAAAGCCTGCTAGTTTCACATTGTATCACATTCGTACAAAAATGCATAAATGAAATCTTTAAAAATTCAAATTATTTTACTAATCGTAAATGGAAATAAATGCTTTTCAATGATAAGTAACCAAAGGCCAATTAAGGCTCATGTACACAAAAGCTATTACTGGTATATGTAGTATATTTTCGTCAAAAACATATCGCCTAAACAGTCCTTAACATGAATTACTTTCCATACAAGATGTTTTGTAAAACAAAAATATCTTCCTTTTAATATAAAAGGTATCACTTATGAGAACATTTTTTCAAAAGTCATTGGCCAAAACAATAATTACAATTAACTTACTACTTCTATGAGAAGCTTTTTGTCAAAACGGGTTGGCCTGAGAAGTTTTAGGTCAGTCCTTAAACTGAAACAAACTCACAACTTAACAGAAAGCTGATAAAAATTTAATGGCCAAAATAGCCATGCAAAATCATTTATTTTCACAGAAGGTTTTTGTCTTGAAGGAAGTTTTTGTCAAAAATTATTGGCCAAAACAGTCCTCTAAATGACCCTACAGCTTCATGAGAAGCTTTGTCAAATAAGATTGGCCTAATCTGTCCTTCAGGAGCTTCGAAATGGCATAATTGCATTTGTTTCTGAAGTAACCATATTGTCATATGGCTATAATAAATAATCTCAACCACTTACTTTGTCTTTTCGAAACACTGGATACTGGACTTGGTATTTACTGCAAAGCCTGCTGGGTATAACCGATATGTCAGTTTAAAACCAGCTACTAAGATACTACATTTTGTGCCTGACCTAGGAAGCCTGTTTGGCATTGCCAACTTGAAGACAGACTAACCATAAAGCACATTCAAAGGGAGAATCCACAGGAACAAGAAAAAAAAACAGCAAAAGAAAGGGTTGAGATTACAGACCTGTACATATATCTTACATTTGATAAAAACGGTCAAAAGACCAAATGTTTTGTACAATGACTGACCTGAAACTTATGAAATCATCTTTGTGTACAAAGTTTATATGATGTTAACCACTAGCTACCTTTCTCTAAGGCACTTAACTTGTACCTAACCCTGAAAGCCTGCTAGTTTCACATTTTATCACATTCATACAAAAATGCATAAATGAAATCTTTAAAAATATATTCAAATTATTTTACTAATCATTAGATGGAAATGAATGCTTTTCAATGATAAGTAACCAAAGGCCAATTAAGGCGCATGTACACAAAAGCTATTACTGGTATATGTAGTATATTTTCGTTGAACAAATATGGCCTAAACAGTCCTTAACATGACTTACTTTCAATACAAGATGTTTTGTAAAATAAAAAATATCTTCCTCTTAATATAAAACGTATCACTTATGAGAACATTTTTTTCAAAAGTCATTGGCCAGAACAATAATTGAAATCAACTTACTACTTCTATGAGAAGCTTTTTGTCAAAACTGGTTGGCCTGAGAAGTTTTAGGTCAGTCCTTTAACTGAAACAAACTCACAACTTAACAGAAAGCTGATAAAAATTTAATGGCCAAAATAGCCATGCAAAATCATTTATTTTCACAGAAGCTTGATCTCTTGAAAGAAGTTTTTGTCAACAATGATTGGCCAAACCAGTCCTCTAAATGACCCTACAGCTTCATGAGAAGCTTTGTCAAATAAGACTGGCCTAATCTGTCCTTCAGGAGTTTCGAAATTGCATAATTGCATTTGTTTCTGAAGTTACCATATTGTCATATGGCTATAATAAATAATCTCAACCACTTACTTTGTCTTTTCAAAACACTGGATACTGGACTTGGTATTTACTGCAAAGCCTGCTGGGTATAACCGATATGTCAGTTTAAAACCAGCTACTAAGATACTACATTTTGTGCCTGACCTAGGAAGCCTGTTTGGCATTG
Organism: Saxidomus purpurata; assembly: GCA_022818135.1. Classification (NCBI taxonomy): domain Eukaryota; kingdom Metazoa; phylum Mollusca; class Bivalvia; order Venerida; family Veneridae; genus Saxidomus; species Saxidomus purpurata. The sequence goes on from JAFMSR010000007.1 coordinate 26,788,911, forward strand.
CCAACTTGAAGACAGACTAACCATAAAGCACATTCAAAGGGAGAATCCACAGGAAGAAAGAAAAAAACAGCAAAAGAAAGGGTTGAGATTACAGACCTACACATATATCTTAAATTTGATAAAAAACGGTCAAAAGACCAATGTTTTGTACAATGACTGACCTAAAACCCATGAAATCATCTTTGTGTACAAAGTTTATATGATGTTAACCACTAGCTACCTTTCTCTAAGGCACTAAACTTGTACCTAACCCTGAAAGCCTGCTAGTTTCACATTTTATCACATTCATACAAAAATGCATAAATGAAATCTTTAAAAATATATTCAAATTATTTTACTTATCATTAAATGGAAATGAATGTTTTTCAATGATAAATAACCAAAGGCCAATTAAGGCTCATGTACACAAAAGCTATTACGGGTATTATAGTATGTTTTCGTTAAAAACATATGGCCTAAACAGTCCTTAATATGAGTAACTTTCTATACAAGATGTTTTGTAAAACAAAAATCTTCCTTTTAATATAAAATGTATCACTTATGAGAACTTTTTGTCAAAAGTCATTGGCCAAAACAATAATTAAAATTAACTTACTACTTCTATGAGAAGCTTTTTGTCAAAACTGGTTGGCAAGAAAAGTTTTAGGTCAGTCCTTTAACTGAAACAAACTCACCACTTAACAGAAAGCTGATAAAAATTTAATGGCCAAAATAGCCATGCAAAATCATTTATCTTCACAGAAGCTGTTTGTCTTGAAAGAAGTTTTTGTCAAAAACGATTGGCCAAAACAGTCCTCTAAATGACCCTACAGCTTCATGAGAAACTTTGTCAAATAAGACTGGCCTAATCTGTCCTTCAGGAGTTTCGAAATGGCATAACTGCATTTGTTTCTGAAGTTACCATATTGTCATATGGCTATAAAATATAATCTCATCCACTTACTTTGTCTTTTCAAAACACTGGATACTGGACTTGGTATTTACTGCAAAGCCTGCTGGGTATAACCGATATGTCAGTTGAAAAACCAGCTACTAAGATACTACATTTTGTGCCTGACCTAGGAAGCCTGTTTGGCATTGCCAACTTGAAGACAGACTAACCATAAAGCACATTCAAAGGGAGAATCCACAGGAAGAAAGAAAGAAAAACAGCAAAAGAAAGGGTTGAGATTACAGACCTGCACATATATCTTACATTTGATAAAAACGGTCAAAAGACCAAATGTTTTGTACAATGACTGACCTGAAACTTATGAAGTCATCTTTGTGTACAAAGTTTATATGATGTTAACCACTAGCTACCTTTCTCTAAGGCACTTAACTTGTACCTAACCCTGAAAGCCTGCTAGTTTCACATTTTATCACATTCATACAAAAATGCATAAATGAAATCTTTAACAATTCAAATTATTTTACTAATCATTAGATGGAAATGAATGCTTTTCAATGATAAGTAACAAAAGGCCAATTAAGGCTCATGTACACAAAAGCTATTACTGGTATATGTAGTATGTTTCGTTAAAAAAATATGGCCTAAACAGTCCTTAACATGAATTACTTTCCATACAAGATGTTTTGTAAAACAAAAATATCTTCCTTTTAATATAAAAGGTATCACTTTTGCCTAACCCTGAAAGCCTTCTAGTTTCAGATTTTATCACATTCGTACAAAATGCATAAATGAAATCTTTGAAAATTCAAATTCAAAAATAATTGGACAACACAATACAATTGAAGTTTAAAATTGGCCTAGTAGTTGAGGGGATATGTCTTTAAATCAAAATGTTGACGGACAGACACGCATGAATACACGCACGAAGTCGGACGCCAACCCATTGCTGACCACAGTGGGTCACCCTACATGGTGCTTAAGTGAACTTATCACAGACTTTCACAACTGTGCTATAACATCTATTTTCACGCGATTCAAAAAAGTGTTCTTTCTTTTCTACAGTCACGCATTTTCAATAAGTAGATGCACTGGTGTCGCTGACGATTTACTACGAATATATACATTATTGATCAAATGTGTCACTACTAAGAAAATCTACAGCACATCAGCTATCTAAAATTAGCTTGATTTTTTTTCCATAACCTAGTAATCAAGATCATGCCCCGTCACACGGTCCAGTTATACATTTTGTAGTACCTACAGAAAGGTCATCTAGTCAATGTGACATGCTAAATAAATAAGCCTTAGGCATTTAGGTTTCAGAAATGAACATGTTTAAAGTTGTTCATTTATAAGCGCATGTAATACAAATGACATCCCCGACAGATTCAACTTGACCTGGGGGCTATTATTTGAACAATCTTTGTCCTGCATGAAATTGAATTATTTGAACACCTATGATAGGGTTTCATGCGAAGAACATCCATGCAAAGTTTCATCAACATATTTCAGAGAATATGAGATGTCGTCTGCAGGAAAATGTGAAAAGTGACGTATGACAGACTACAAACGATCCTAATAGCTGTAATAGATCATTAGATCGACAAAGGGCGATAATTATAACAAAAACCTTCACAGAGCTAAGTACTCTTGCTAAGATAGGTAATAATTATCTAAGGTTTCAAAGCAATATCTATATTGGTTTTGAAGAAAAGTACAGAATACTAATCAAGGTGTGGCGAGTTGAATACCTCTTTTTTCTTCGAAAAATTAAGCTAAAGTCGAAACTGCAGCCATTCAAGAACATACCTGTAACACAATTTATCACCAAGGATAACCGTGCTGGCGATCCTTAGATTGTCACCAGTGCGCAACATACACAATCGTTGTCAAAATAACTCACCAGTGTTGAATACAGTCAACCTTCACATCCGTTTTGCCAAGGGTCATCTATCCGAATGGACCATTTCCATCCCACAATTGTATTGAAATCTACAATCAAATATATTTGTATTCATATTGTTTTAATTTTGGCGTATCGGTCTACAATATGTATCCAGCCATCTAAACAGGAAAAATGTTAATTTTCTCTCTCGCTTCGCTCTTCTGAAAATAAAGTATTTCGTAATAATACTAAAGGACGAAAGACAACTACACAAAACGTTACATAGGAAACAGGTGCGTTAGTGTTTCATATGTTGCATATTGATTCACACTAGGTAACCGGCTATGTTCGGCGCAGGATGCAATGTTCGTAGCTCGATCGATAGATTGATTTAAAAACTTTAGTGGGGTAAGTATTCTCCTCATTTTGGTCTATAAAAACAAAAACTCGGTAAAATCACCTAATGTGCCTTATCATATAACAAATGAGGTTTCCAAAGTCGATCTAAGATCCTGAAACGATGTTATTTTAAATTAAAACGGCCATGTTAAATGTTAAACTTGACGTTAATTTTGACAATTTTAAAGATTATGGACGCATTTCTTTAAAAATATTGCAAAACAAAAACAATTTCCCGATGTACTATATTTTTTAACCTTTTCCCTATCATCCTTCCATCCTATATACATGTGTGCCAAAATCGTTGTTTTAATGGAGATTTTTAAGTTTCAAATACGCCGTATATACGAAAAAAGGCGATGTTTGGCGCAGGATGAAAATTGTTGGACGATGTTCGGGAGCAGGTTATTGTAAAGTGCATAGAGCAATGGTCGTTTTCTGAAGCTGTCATTTGATAAGTGGTATATGTTGATGTATTCGATAAACGTGCTTTCGTATAAATCTGTTGTAACGATTTCATTCAGCACAGGTAGGACGTGTATGTCTTAGAATATACAGCCAATTTCTAGGGGAAAATGATTATTCCTTGTCAATTTGGAGGAATTTTAACTCTAAACTTTTGAAAACTTTTTTAAAATACCCCTTCTACACAATGCACACTAATAAATTGTTTTATGTTATTTAAAACAATGGATAATGTCGGATTTAAACGAGTCTATATTCTCTGGGGGTACCAAATAACAAGCAAATTCAGTGAATTTTTATCCCCGCATAATGAAGCAAATAGCTGAAAAACTACAACTGGAAAGTGTATCGGGGTGTCTGTTTCAGAAACAAAAGCATTTCTGAAATTTCACCACCCCACTGGGGCCTCATCTCTGATGTGATTATTTTTCTTCGAGTTGCAGTCATAAAGAATTTTATTATAAGTAAAATTAAATCAGTACTACAACTTTCGGACAACAATATTTGTTGAGTTTATACATAGAATAATTATGTAAGAAAAGCACTACATCCCCTTCAGGGCCTCATTTCTGAAAAGAAATCAGGATGTTCAAGGGATGTATATAAGAAAGAGTGATCATTAGATTATTTGAGCCGATTACAACTTAACGTTGATAACTTTTAATAATTATTTTTTTATATTGAATATAGAAGAAAATAATAATTAAAGGGCAATATCTATGGAGATACTAATCAAATCTTGATGAAAATTGCGTGGGCGCCGCACTATTATGCTAGTGTACACTTATTTAAACTTAAAGGAATTATATTCATTGGTTCCTGAGTTATGACTCTGGGCGGACGGGCGTTCTTACTAAATGGTTCTTAAGCGGCTATGTTACGTATTTTAAAGTATTTATGTGGCTATTTAAGCCACGTAAGATAAATCTTTAGCCACATATGGAATTTACAGTTATTTATTGTTTGCTATGGACATTTTAGCCAAATAAATACCCATTTGTAAGAGCAGATGGACACGCACGGATCAATCCATACAATACCATAATTTACTTTCCACTTTTGTGAGTTTTAGGGAACGTCACTTCAAATAAATTCAAAGTTAACTTTCAATTATGCAAAGTATTATGGAAGGAATAAACATTAAGTCAATGTACAATTCTCATGTACATTTCCTATATGAATTATACGTGAAGGTTCTTTAAGTAGATTTTCTTCTGTATGAAACTGAGATCAATGGCCATTCTCTTTATTTTCAGAAGATG
>JAFMSR010000007.1:26794313-26959313 GCA_022818135.1 Saxidomus purpurata
GTTAACAAGGTTTTTCCACATTTGGGCTCTGTGACCTAGTTTTTGACCCCAGATGACCCATATTCGAACTTCGGCTAGAAATCATCAAAACAACCTTTCTGACATATTTCCAGGATATATGGGCTGAAAATGTTACCTCTAGAGTGTTAACAAGGTTTTTCCATATTTGGGCTGTGTGACCTAGTTTTTGACCCCAGGTGACCCATATTAAAACTTGAGCTAGAAATCAACCAAATAACCTTTCTGACAAATTGCCAGGATATTTGGACTGAAACAGTAGCCTGTAGAGCCTTAACAAGATTTTTCTATTTTTGGGTCATGTGACCTAGTTTTTCTTTCGAGATGACCCATATTCGAACTCGTCCCAGTAATTACTGGGACAAACATCCTGACCAAGTTTCGTGACAATTGAGGCAAAAATGTGACCACTAGAGTGTTAACGAACTAAGTGTGGACGGACGACGGGCGACAGACGACGGACGACGGACATTCATCGATCCTAATAGCTCACCCTGAGCCTACAGCTCAGGTGAGCTAAAAAGCAGCGCAAGCACCAAGATACAGAATTGCGGCAAAGTGGGCGGGAAATATTTCACCCACTTCTTTCAAATCACGTGTTTAACAAGACGTAAAAACTTATCTTTCAAGAGATCCAAAATGTCAGTGCACCCTGCTGGCAATTAATGTACCCAAGTGTGATAAAAGCACCAAAAGGTCAACTAATTACCTAAAAGTATTAAAAATCGCACAAACGCCAATTGCTATGCCGCGGTCCTGTAACTTGTTTTAAATCTGACCATTTAAAACCGATTACATAGAATTAAGTTAATATGGGAAACTTTACAAATCTTAGGTTCGTCATATTTGACAGCATACCCCGTTCTGAAAGTTAAAAAACCCCTGATTATATGAAAGAAAAGAAAGTTTCCACATTTTCAGTAACCATACATATAATTGTTCATAGTTTTTGTACAAATGTATTAACTTATTCAGTATACAAGGCAGAGTTACAATAACAGCGCAAAAAGCCTTTTCATTTCATCAGTAAATGACTCTAATTAAATTATCATGATACATTTTATGATAACGCAAAAATCTGGTAAAAGAGGGGAACAAATCAATGCAAAGTGCAAATTGTATGAATGGGGCATCACTTTAGGTTTAAATGCCCAATACTAAGCTGCTGATAGGTATATTTTCTCTTTTTATGTATTTTGATGTTGTATCTAATACTTGGCTGAAACATGTTATATAATTAAGATTTTGGCAATAATGAAGTGCTACTTTTGTAAGACTGCACATATATAAACATTTAACTTTTGACTGTCAGCAAAACAGCAAAGCGCCCTACCAGGTCTTTTTAAGTTTCTATAAACATATTCTTACATAACCATGCAAACAGAACCATGAAGGTTAAACCATGTAGATTGTGTAAAATTCAGATTTGATTTTGTCCATCTCTAGTCTAAATTGTAAAAAGTTTATTATCATCATATATCTTATAAGAATAAATCAGATTGCGAAGTTTTAAAAACAAATATTAGAGAAAGTAGAGAACAAATACACACTTCTACAATCTAAATATCTAAGCTTTGTGCCTTGCGGTTTTAGACAGCAAGTTTCATGTAGTTTTCTCTACATAAGTCCAAGTAAATCGAGTTACCCTCGAGGCGCGGTGAAAATTTATCCGACGTGATTATAACAATCTTTGTAGAGGTATACTAGGCAATGATACGTGCCTAATATTAAAGCTCTGTTGCCGAGTGCATAAAGCGGTCGTAGGCCTACGTCCGGCTTATCTAGAGCGTAGATAACGGCCGCAAAATTTAATCCGAGTGCATGAACGAGACGTAGCGTAAGTCAAGTAGTAAATCTAGCACGAAAGTCACGACTGCTATGGAGTAGGCGTAACTATAGAGTATTTGAATTTTTGGCTGAAAGTCCCCTAGGCCTAAATTAGCATACCACATTTCAAACACTGCAGACAATTTAACTGTGCTATGTGCAAATAACAACTGTAAACATGCACTATGGGAAAGTAGTGCAAGACAGACAAGATCAATCTTCTATTTGAATGTCGCATACGATAAGAACATATTATAAAAACATAAATAAAAACAGTACATACAATTTTAAATGATTACAGAAAGGTCCTTAGCTTACGGGCTCTATAACACACTTTTTTCATGGAGTTTGGTTTAGAAATTACTGCGCTGTTAGCTGATTACGGAAGATAATCATATGCATATCACGGAAAAGTACGGATATTTACGGAACGTACGGAGCTCTATATCAGAGCTTGTAGTTTGATATTCAAATTGCTGAATCAAATGTTATTTCATTGATAACGTTTTATTTACGAACGATTACATAATTATATATTTACCTCAAAATAAATTTCTTTTAAAAAATATATATAATTTACGTATATTCCCGAGAGAGAAGTCACGTGAGCAAAATCACCCGCCATTTATCGAGGCTGACCTTAGCAACATCATGTTTGTCTATCTAAACTGTTAGTTCAGTTCATCACTTGTTATCCCGACCACATCTAACAAGGTAAGCAAGAATCATTTTTAGTTTTCCCTGTTATATGCATTGTACAGTAATGTATTTATATTTTATTTCTGTTTCAGGGTCTTGTCATTGGTACACAATAATTTTCGATTCACATCGTCTCGCTTGAAGTTGAACAAAGCGCAGATCGAATTATTTTTATTAGTCTCTCAAATAATTTATAATGTTGACCATGTGATTATTTTTCATTTAACGTACGTTTTATAATAAAACAAACTTCCTCTTTCTGTGTCGTATATTAAATTTCGTCCTCTGCACATTTCGACCCACGCTTTCACCGATTACAAGGTAAACAAGTTTCCCTGTTATACACATTGCACAGTACTGCATTTATATCTCATTGCTGGTAGTGCTTTGTTTATTTCTGTTTCAAGGTCTTGTCCTTGGTACACAATGATTTTCGATTCACATCATCAGATCATAGCGCTTGAAGTTAAACAAAGCGCAGATCGAATTATTTTTATTGGTCTCTCAAACAATTTATAATGTTGACCATGTGATTATTTTTTATTTAAAGTACATCTTATAAACAAACAAACAAACTTCCCTGCCACCGATATCTTTGTTAATCATTCATTCTATGTCGTATATTAAATTTTGTCCACTGCACATTTCGACCCGCGCTTAAGGTAAGGTTCAGCGCAAATCACGAAGGTCAAAAAGTGTTTTTAGGGGAGTAAATCTATAGCCCCCAGGCATTCAGCGCTAACAGCGCTTTGATTATATACATTATCATGTCAAATATCAGTAAAGGCAATATTTTTGGTGTAATAGTCTGTTGGAGACATATGGTTTTGTCATGGGTGTCCATCTGTTTGCCCGTTTGTCTGTAATATAATGTTTCCAGTGATATCTCTTGAAATACTCGGTTTTTTAATAAAATTTCAATATAACAAGCCGATATACGGAATTCCTGTTTCATCCGGCTCGGTTAGAAGGTAAAGCAACATTCGCCTATAAGTCGTTTCCGTTCTGTCTTTAATGAAAGCCTTAAGCGTAGTGAAAAAACTTCACCTGGTCGAGACGATGTTCAGACATCTATAGATCAGTTCAGGGTTATGGACACCGGGTACAACGGCTAATTCTAGAGACCTATAAATCAATCAATAAATGAAAGGAAAGCTTATACTTAGACCTTTAACAACTACATTTCGTACTGATTACATGCACTTACATGTAATTTGTTTGATCTAAAGAAAACATTTGAAGAAGTTCGAGCCTCAAGTACAGTTTACACAGTATTGCGAAACGAACAGACGGACCGACTGCCCAAACAAACAACTGCCGAAACTGTGATTTCTAAATGCCCTCTTCCACACATCCTCTTAAAATAAAATAAAAAGCGAAATCCGTGTAGGTGTCATCTTTTGTCAACTTCGCTTTTGTAATCCTTCTTAGCTAGACGCAATCTATGCTATAGTTCAGCTATAAAACGTTGTAACATTCAGAAGATTCTTTCTTTATACGACTATTTAAATAGTTATTTTATTTCGAACTGTGAATGATTTTAATAAGAGCTAACAATTTTAGTTACATGTTGCAACTATTTCAAAGGAGTTTATCTTAAATTCAAGAATTTTTTAAGTTCCTAGACATGTTGCTATTCTCGTATTTATATAAAACAGTCAATTTTAAATTGTAGAAATACTTTTTGTAAAAAAGTGTTATATTTCTAGACATGTTCCCATTCAAAACAGATTATCTTAACATAAATTATGCATATCAAATCGCATGCAATGAAACAAGAAATACATTGATTATCCATGAGAAATATGTCGTACAATAATTAAGACAGTCGTAACCCGGGCGTATCTACCACGGACGTTTGCTCGCTTTATACACTCGGCTTATAATCCCGTTGTACGACAGGAATAGTTACACCAGCGCAGATCGTTTACGACAGCTCAATCTACGCCTTCTTTATGCACTCGGCCACTGGGCTTTGCTATTTAAGAGTTGTTTAAATATTTACAGGCGGGGTCAATTTTGACTCGGGGGTCATGATTTGAACAATCTTGGTAGATGTCAACTAAACAATGCCTACTCTGGGCCTTCCAGTTTTTTAGATTATATATTTTTCCTATCAAATACCACGGTAACTAGTGCTCTGCATGGAAAAGAAATTAATTGAAGAAAATTGATTTAACGTCTTGCAAGGAACACCCCTACGTACGACGGACGTCGGACGTTCATTGATCCTAAGAGTCACCATGACCACTTCGGGCTACATTGAATTTAAAAATGCGAAGTATGTTTAGTCTTTCACAATCAGTTTAAGTTCTAGCTGCAGTACTGTGCTACAGAAAACTAAAACATTAAACTGCTGAAGATAAAATGGAGCTTTTTGACACTGCACACTTACTTCGCCCGTTTCCGGCACTTATAAGATCTAAATGAAACATTATGCTCTAATAAGGTTATTTACGGTACTAATAAGGTCCATTATGGTTCTCTGTCATGATGATGATATCAAGCAGCTAAACTACATCATAATCATTGGGACGGCAGCACACGTTGCTGCTGTTGCGTGCAGAATTAACGTTTAAGGGGAGCGGTGGTGTAGAATTAAGGTGTCGGCCGCTTATCCCGGAGGTTGCGGGTTCGAGCCCCACTGGGGTCACGACCGTACTTCCTCATATGACACCGGTACTAGTTTTTTTCAGGAAGCGGACTCGAGAGTGACTCGATAAGCTACAAGCTTTCTTCACAATCGAGCTAAAATACATTAACATAAACTAATTAATATTTCGGTTAAAAATCCATGGGATACACTGAAGAGTTCAATCTTTATCATACGTTGTCCATAAATCTACGTCAAACTGAAACAAATAATAGACATTCTAATTTGAATACGGATCATGAAAACTTTATACAAGACTGCACTCTGAATAAAAAAAATCAAAAGTACGTGTCTTATGCCCTTTAACCTATAAAATATATGAAATTAAATGTAAACTGCAATTAATTTATTCAAATTAACTTCGAATGGGCCTCCGTAAACGGCCATAAACTAAAAAAACATGACAATACGCGAGTTGCTTTAATATCCATTAAGTTGTGTGTCATCTCCCTGTCTCCGTAACCCTTTGAAAAATTTTGATGATTGTACATGCTCAAAATTGTACCAACGGAATGGTTTTAAGAGCGTGTCTATTTCTTGTCCCTTATCCGTTAATATAGAGAAGTCTTCATATTTAACATTTCTTTTAAACCACAAATGGAATTTGATTAAAAATGGATTCTATGTTCCTGACAATAAGATGATAATAGAACAAAACTATGTCTTAACTGTTCCGGCTCAATGCCAAGGAATGTTGAACATGGCCTTTAAGACTATTTACAATGTAGTATTTCCAAATGATAAGTTTAGCTAATACAATGCCTTCAACTTTTATTAAAGTGACGAGGATAAATATCACTTTGAAAGCATTGCTTATATGAAAGGGGCACCCCCTACATCTAGAAGATTATATTCTTCAAAGGTTAATTAATGTGTTCTATAAACGACAATTGATAAATAAATGAAATTTTAAAGAACAACATATATCCAAAGTTGTCGCATTTTAGCAAAATGATTACCAGAGAGACCTTCTGTCATATATCACGATCCACACATTTATTGTACAACAATTTAACATTGATTATTAAATGTTCTACGATAATGCATCATATTTTAAAACGCTGCTTTTGCTTGTGATGTTTGGACTGTACAGACAATTTGCAATCACTCGAAGTGCCAAGGGACTGATGACTAATTTCGGGTGAGCGCATCTTGTCGTAATTACAAGTAATTGCAATGTTAAAGGCAAAAACAACATTCTTTAAATAATATGAATGAAAATACACATAAATTAAATATGCACCATGAAAAAGAAACAAACATTTTTCAATTGAAAATATAATTTACATCATAAATAATTTATACGTCCGTGATATATACAAGGCTCTTCACTAGATTACTCAGATCTACTCTTACCGATTCAGTTATCATTCCTGATAATCTGGGCCCTTCTCTAGATTACTCGGAACTCTCTTCTATTAGTATAAATGGGATAGCAAGTAAAATATTGATAATAATATCTATACAGCGTAGTAATGAAAGGCAAATAATGATTTCGCTATGTTTTGAGTCAGTATTTATTACTTAGTTTTAATAACTCAATTAAATGTGTATCACGTTGTGTAATCCTGAAAATTTTAAATGTTTCTTAAATTATCAATCCTGTCACAATAAGAAGCGCAAACACAGCGCTAGTCTGACAAATACATAAATGATACAATTCAATACATAAACTGACATTCAATACTAACATGCAGCAAAACTGACGATGTGTGCGAACTGCAAGCCTGTCGAAAGCAACTAAACGCACGAGCTTAGATTATTTACGCATTTTTGGTGCACGGCATGTCAACTGGTAGAATATACTTGTTTCATAAAGCTTTGTATATTCAAGCCAACCAAGAATAACTTCATTTTACTTATTTCAGTTTTTTGATTGACTTGTATTTTCATTTAAAGTTTGAAAGTAATCATTTAAAATTTTGTTATCCTTTATAAATGGTCATGTTTTTTTACACCTGCTTCGAATGATAATTTCCAAGTCGAGAATAAACATTAACCATATTCGACGAATTTAACAGGGGTAGCTTTAGAACTGTGTAAGCAGCGACAAATATTTTTAATACAGATTACTTTTGGAAACAATTTTTTACCCGGGAATACCCTATAAACGATGCGCAATAACAGTCTATGGTTCCTTCAAGTGACATTTTGTCAAAACAGCACGAACATACAAGAAAACTCCAAACAGACGAACGCAAACACGCTGTAACGCATAGCAAATTAACCCCTTATCTTAACAGTTTTTCTAGAAAGATTGACCAGACCACGTCAATCTCTGAGAGCAACTTTAGGCCTTTTATCATGTCTCTCATTAGAGGCGCATGTTACAGTGAAGGGGTTTTTATATCGCCCGTCGAACAACTTTCTGGCGTCTTCATAAGCATAAGTGGAGGTAGGGAAAAGAACCTTTGACTGGACCCGGTATACATGCATATATTTTAAGATAGAATAAGCTTCAGACTTACAAGCAGGATATTTTAGGGGTCACCTGAGAAAACACCGGGTTTTTGAAGTTGAATCTGTTGAAGCAATAGCGACAGCATTATGTTCTTTTTGATTGCGAACTGATGTTCGATGTGCAGTATGTGATGTTAAACTTCAAAATTACAAGTCTTATGCCTCTAAACCTATATAATACGAAGTTAAGTGGGAACTGCAATGATCTTATTCATTTACATCCAAGGGCCTTCATAAACAGTTAAACGATGCTAGTTTCGCTGTAGGTTATTCTAGTCCTCATTTGGGAAATGGAACGGAAAGGTACCTTTTTTTTAGAAAGATCGTTTGCGACACTCTGCAAACATGTGAAATGTGTATTTTAAAAGCTTCAGCCCGATCCCATTTTTTTTCTGTTAATAAAAGGTCTATCGACTGATATCAGCCTTAACCAATCGACTTATCATTTTATTTGTTAGACTTTATATTTTGACAAGAATGTAGCTAAATTACCTATTTATTTGTTGCAAATAGTTTGCGCTATAGCATATACATTTGTACATGTAGGTGACTCTAACGGCCTAATCTACTTTCTGAAAATGATACTGTAACATGTCAATGTCGTTATCAGTTGCATGTTACATCGGTTGTCTGATAAACGTATTATATCCAATGGTCTTTAAAAATATAGTGCACATTATTAAATCGGAATTTGGTTACTGACTTGGATGAACGATATGGTAAGCTTGAAAATAGCTTTTACTTAAAAAGGAGAATTATGCGAAACAGTAATGATCGTTTGCTGTATTCTATGTTTTTAAATACTTCTGTTTAGCTTATATTCATACTTCCACCGCTGAGGTTTTATTTGAATAATCCGGTGACACAAGTTCTGTTTTGCTTAACAGTCTCAAATATGATAGTCAACAAATTATTTTCTATCATTTAAATATTAACATGTTTTTATTAAAAATACATTATGATAAGTAAAGTCCGTTTCAATTCATATGACAAATGGTTTCAGTTTGCATGACAAATAAAATGTTACTTGAAAATCATTTCAGACAGCAGTGTATATCAAACGAAAAATAGATGGATCATCAGATATAAACGGGTTGTATCTTTTATTTGAAGATCGAGTTGTGAAAAGAAAAAGGAGCACAAACGTAGAAAAACATAACAGCCGACAAAATACTTCCAAAACGTACTTGTTAGTTTCTTAAATAAAAAACTTTTACCCTTCTACAAAAATATGGGCAGGCTACTCTAATAAAAAACTCAATCATCACACAGGATGTACATGTAAAATATTTACCTCCTTGTAAAGGGTTTGACATCAAAGTAAAATAAATATCTCAGTCAGAAACCATAATGTCAATTGATTATGCTATAATTTGTCTGCCAATTTACGATAGATAATCTTTGATTTATAGATATAATATTTGCATCATACTCAAATATACCAGCAACGAAACAATAAATAAATGCAGTTTATTTTTCTTTTTTGTGTCTGTTTGCTCTTTCAATTTCCCTACCCTTCTCTGCAACCTCCGTCCACCCTAGTAGTCGAACACTGCTGTTTATTAATTATTTCTACAGTGATTTTCACTTTTTAACTGCTCTTCACCTGCATTTCAATTATTACTGTCTAGTGTGTCCCGTTGTACTCGCTGTCTCTGTTACACTTCTCACTTGACGTGCACACAGTGGCATTGGACAGTTTCCCTAGGTACTCTGCGGTACACTTACACGATGTACTTCGCTGTAACCGGGCTATTACTCAGCTTATCTGTTATTGTATACTCCGGACACAAAGGTTGATGCCCTTATAATTTCCATTTACCAGCGTTCCTACTTTCAGATTTTGTCACAAGTTAGCAGACACATACTTGGTACTAATGTAGAATCTTTGAAATTTCACAAGAAAGTTTTTTGCCGAAAGATGATGAGAAATGATCAGTGATAGATGTAAGATGAAATGAAATGGACAGTCCAGCTTCCACCGGGGTTCTAACTCACATAGATACAGTTTTAGTTTATACTAATTTATTTTAGCTCGATTGTGAAGAAAGCTTCACGGAAAAACAAGTACTTGTGCCATATGAGGAGGTACGGTCGTGACCCCCAGTGGGGCTCGAACCTGAAACCTCATGGATGAGCGGCAGACACCTTAAACTCCTCCGCTCCTTTAGCATGAACCTACACACAGAAGATCGAATCCTCCAAATATGAGAAAACTAAAGTTTTCAGCTTTGATATTAACTTGCCGCGTGCAACTAGCAACTGAAAATCACAAACACAGCAATACGCCTCATATCACAGAACAATGGAGTAAAAGTTCGAATAATGTCCGAGGTCTGCGCCTACTTGAAATGTTGATAATTAGGGCTTTACACCGGTTTGTAGCATGTGTCCAAATACTCAAAGGAAGAAGAAAATGCTGTAAATCTGAGTAAAGTTAAATAATTGATATTAACACTATAACTCGGGTAAGTGGTACAGGATCTTTTTGTTTCACAAAGCAGTGATTCTAACTTCGTAAATATGATGCAATATATACATGTATCGCCATATGGAACTGTTTTTACATAGTAGCGTTAAATCTGGATTCCTGAACAGAAGCAATATTTTCATACTTAATCTGAATCAACACACATGTAAATAAATCCCGTTTCATAACTTTGTCAGCTGCTGACTAGTGGAGTTAAAAAAGTAGCGATACTTCAAAAATTGTTAAGGCCTTATACATTACTCCTTTAAAATGTGTTATCTGATGCTCACTAAATGCTACTTTTCTTTATGTCTTTTTTAGGAGAAATACTGAGAAAGGATAACGATGAATAAAAAATGTTCAATAATTCTGTTCGTTGTTGGTTTATTATTTACTATTTTCGGAGTTGTATTCGATTGGATCAACTTTGTCAAATTGCGACATAATGAACAAGACATTGAACGGACCGGAATCAAAACATGTGATGTGGCAATACACGCATACCCCTGGATGTTTATGGTAACAATAATTTGTAAAATGCTATTTTGCGTCTTTGAGTATGTTTTCAGTGGTTGTTCTATAAAGAAAGATGAAAACAACAATCGTTGGGATACACTATCTTTGCTCTTTAATATGTTTGCAACAGTTTGTCAAACTGTATATTTACTCATTTTAATGATTTTTTCGTACACTTGCTTCGATAAAGACAAAAATGTCTTCAGCACTTTAAGAACGGACGAAAGGGATGATTTTCTTGCAAGTATATTTGGAACGGTTGGCTTAACATTTAACCTTAAGGTAAGGAAGAACCTTTCACCCATGATTAAAGTTATTAAAGGTGGTTGTTGTTCAGACGAATCAAGTAGATGCTACAAGATCCTAGTAGTCATGAATGTGCTCCTCGTTGTAGTATGTCTCGGCCTTGCAATTATGTTACTATTAAAAGTTGCTTAACCTAATTTAGCACACGTCTCCACTCCTTGTTTTAGTATGTATTAGCCTCGCAATTATGTTACTATTAAAGGTTGCTTATTATAACCTAATTAAGCACACGTCTGCGCTCCTTGTTTTGATCGGCCCGGCAGTTCCGTTACTATAATGACTTGCTTAACCTAATTAAGCACACGTCTGTGCTCCTTGTTCTTGTATGTATTAGCCTTGCAGTTCCGTTACTAATACAACTTTCTTAACATGACGAAGCATAAGTCTGTGCTCCTTGTTCTAGATGTATTGGTGTTGGAATTCCGTTACTATTATAACTTTGTTTAATCTAGTACGCCCCTGTCGAGAAGAGATACAAGTATCGGCTTTATTAGTATTTAGATTTTTATTACTATATATAGTTAGTGGAAACTCAGGTATAATTGAACTATACAAGTTACAGCACTACGAATTTACAAATATATAATACATAACGTAATGGAATAACTGTTTTGTAGAGAAATGATTTATAGAATAGCTTTAAATGAAATGATCTGTTTTACTTCTGACAAGCAATGGGTTTATTCTTTTATGAAAAGCATACAGTTTTGTGACAACATTAAAGTTTACAAAATTATGCTCATAAATTTAATCTGTACAAATAGTATACATAATATAATTATATAATTATTTCAACAACTATTACATTTGCATAAAAAATAAAAAATAGAAAAATTTACAAGGCTACCATTAAATCTTGACAGTGATGTCACTTTTTGTTCACAAATCTCTGATTCAGACTAGGATTATTTTATCTATCTAACTCTGCTCAATCGATTCAACGATAGCCCAGAGGTAAGCAGTCTCGGTTTACAATTATAGTTAAGGAACATTTCAAATCTTGAAAGGTACACTTTATATTTACACTAAGATTAGCGTTATCAAATTTAGTGTATCGTATTAGTCGTGCTTGTATAGTACTGCATTTTGCACGTTTATTTTATGCCACACAATGCATTACATAATTTACACGAAACCAAAATTTGAATTGAACTGATATAAAACTGACTGTAAAAAAAAATGAAAAGTGTAAAACATTTCAAAGTTATAAAATAAAAAAAAAATCTTTGAATGACAGATTCGATTAAAACCTCCTCTGTTCGTCCAGTGACGAAGAAAGCGGAACATATTACTAAATCTGTTGACTGATCAGCGATATCAAAATCTTGTATAAGATGTACTTGTATCGACTTATTAAATACTTGTAAAAAAGGTGACATCACTATCCAAATTCAGCGCTAGGACGTGTTATACGACTGATAAAAGTCTTATTTTTTTCTGCATCATAATGTTATTTAATAAACGAATTGTTCTTATTTTGATCGATTGTTTGTAAGATATTATGTATGTTGTAAAAGATGTGATTGACGTAGAAAGTATTTCCATAAAGCTGATACTCAACAAGGGCTGTAGATACCTTTTATGTCTGTTATCTATGTGATTAATAAGGATGATTGCTTGTTTTCTGTGAAATGCTTTATAGGAAGTTTAATGAATTTTATTTAACGAACTTGATGTTCTTTTCACGTGCGCATTTTTATCAGTCATGTACATGTAATAGAGTGATATTTATCTTCACTTTCATCTCATTCTTTTTTCATAATGTGTCAATCTTACCCGCTGCTTATTTTTCTCATTGTTACCAAAACTAATTTTGAATGCTTCGAGTACTTAACAATTTCAATTATTTCGGTATTGTGTGTTGACGAGTATGTAGGCTTTCAAATCCAAACATCAAACAGTCACATACATCCAATTACTTTTCTGCTTCCTTAGAATATTGACAAGCATGAAACGAACAAATTTGTAACATCACTCAAACACAGTGGCGTTATCTAATTACCCTATACATGACTTTGCACATTGTGTGGCATACTAAATGTTTACTTTAAATAGTCAAATAGTAGTCAAATTGAATTTTAATATGACCAATAAAATTTTCTTTTAAATCTGGAATTGTAACAGGGAAATACAGTTTGAAACTGACTTCTTAAATTTTACAATAGCCGTGGAGTAATGTATTTCCCCGTTTGAAATACTGCTGCAGGAAAACAAGTGAATGTTTTTGTATTTACTTAGATTGACCTAGGTGGTCTTTTTGTTTTACTTTCGCTTTATTGCATGTTGTAAACAGTCAGAGATATATGTTGCACATTATTGGAAGTAAAGTTCTCTCAACTATAATTAAAAATAGACATGCTTAATCATGTACCACCTGATTACAGCTTTTCTCTTGGAGACTTCTGGAAAATTACAAAGATACATGTATTTGAAAACGGGAAAACCTACTTTCGTGTTTGGAAGGGCAAAAAATAATTCCTAAGTTTGTTCCTTTGTTAAACTGAAATTTGCAACGCAATATGGTCACATATGATGCATTATATCAATTTATCCTTCTGAGATGACGCCCGTTACAATACCAGATTTAAAAGAAAATTGAATTGGTCTTAGTAATGGACCTTTAAAAGAGCTTACAACTTATCTTTTTACTAGATTATATTGCATTTTTTTAAAACCTGCTTTACCAAGGGGGAGTTACTTGCCATTACCTTTTTTAAAAGATATGCTGACGTTACACAAAGTTATCTATGCAATCAGTTTCAAGTTTCTGTTTAGAACATTATTGATCCGCTGCCTCTTGAATTAGGAATTTTGTTCTTTCATTGAGAATTCCTGTTATCACAAGGATTCGTTGTTGTTCAGGTCGAACGATCGCAGGTGTGAAAGTTAACATGTAAGTCTGGGAAATTTATGACTCCTTTCGCCTCCTGGGTAGTGTAAGGTCGCAGAAATGGTCTCACTTTGTCTGATTAAGTGATATGTTTTGAAAGGGAAAATAATACATAACAAAGTAAACAGAGTTATTGAATTCTGTTATTGTGAAAATGATTTTGTTACAGGGTGTCCACCTCTGCTATTTCATTATCTTACCTGCCTTATCAGCAAGGTTATCATGGATTACAGTGAATTTCTCATAAAACTTGAGAACCTGCTTCTACGGGAGTCATTTAAAATGTGATTGGGAGACAAAATTAGGTATGGTTTCAAAAATGCTCTGTGTACAGTTTATTTGACTCTGCATCACATCTGATAATATGAAACTGACCCATCTCTTACTATAATTTCGTGCTTTTATTAACCTATTGATAAGAAATTCTAAGGAATATAGAAAATTTTTACAACTTTATAGGACTAAATACTGTTGCAGGGAAATGGAGATATTTTGGAAACGTGCATAACATGTGGTCAGAATTTGCAAATAAGGCATGCATTCATATGAATAGCTTTTGTTCCTTTCTTAAATGGTCTTATTTTCAAAGCTTGAAATGCTGTAAATTTTGTAGTATATATATTGTATATTTTCACTCATGATTGTGTGTCGCATTTAGAAACTCGCTAAGGTTTGTATTGTGCGTTGGCCGAGGTGATGTTGCATAAAACATTTTACTGCTACCTTATATCGTTAAAAGTTTTTGGCCAAACACTTTTGCAAGTCGATGTCATGATGTTGTTCTTTTTAAACAGAACAAAATACTTTGATAACTTCGAAATGTTGCTCTGACAGGCGTTACAATTTATAAGTATGGTGTAAGTCGAACGCATTATAAGCAAGAGGGTCATAATGACCATATATCGCTCACCTGTGAACCAGCGCACTTGCCTAAGAAAGTCATTCGATGCTGAACGGAAACAATAGTTGCTAAGAAAGTCACTGGCTGTTAGGGAAAGTCGTATGCTTCTAAATAAGTCACTGGTGGCTTCAAGTCACCAGCTGTCAGAGGTAGTGAATGGCTACCAAGGAAATCACTGGTCAGTACGGGAAGTCAATGGTTGTCGATTGGTACTAGTTGCGTAGGACGTCAATGGATGCTAAGAAAGTCACTGGTGGCAAGAAGATGCAAACTGTTGCTAAGGAAGTCACGAGTTGATAAGGGATCTCACTCGTTGCTAGGTGACTAATAAGTTACTAATGAAGTCGCTGATTGCGTAGGAAGCCACTGCCTGCTATGGAGGTCACCGGTTGCTAGGGATGTAAGTTGTTGCTGGGGTACATACTGTTTGAAACGGTCTAAGTTGTTGTTCAGGAAGTCAATGGCTGATTTGGAAATCACAATTTCCTAGAGGAACTCACTCGTTTCAAGGGGACAAAAGTAAAGTAAACAGACGGGTATACTGACTGACTGACAGACATACGGCAAGTGGAAACACGTTGTCTCACTCCTGACAGGGGCTGGGGTGACATAATTAGCAATAACAGATCAGTACCTTTTAACAAGACAATAAAACAGATTGAAACAATTTAAAATTGGTGAAAAACAGATTTTTGTTTCTCAGACCCTTTACCTCAGTCACCGTGTGAAAAAGCAATTAAATCCATTGAATGATTCCCCTTTCATTGTTGGATATATCAAGTAATTCTGTTTAAATGTTGTTTTCGATTTATGTTCCAGAAAAGCATAATGTTATATGTTAATAAAAGAAATAATTCATAAGTGGGACAAAGTTATTTTTCTTAGAAAAATTGTAATTATAATTATCTTCTATTACAACGTATAATATCAAGAATATCTCTTACAATGTATTGGAATCTTGTTACGGACAAAATCAGGGGCAAAATCAAAAATGGTGTAGAGGATAGTTATGGTTCTTGATTACTGTACTCTCTAAATGTGAAATATACAATGTATGCTCAATGTTCAGGACAAATATCGTAATGGGAGATAAAAATAGATCAGACAGAGTTATGGGTTTGTGTCACTGCACTTTTGCATAAAAAGATTTATCAATGTGTGAAGTATTGAGTGAAACCATTCAACAAGTTTGGTATAGGGCCGATTTCTGAGGACAATTAAACAGACTGACTGACAATGACGATAGTATAAGTAGAAGATCAATATCATCCCGCTGCATTGTAACACTCTAGTTTGCTTTGTTTCGACGGGTTGTCCCACGATGAAGTAAAATATTTGCGCGAGAAATGCTCAATTACGAAATTCATATAACAGCATTAACTCGAAAAAGGCAAATCATCCACAAAATAATATTGTTGTCCTTATTATGCGTCGAATCAATTAGAGATCTTTTATTACAATATTATCCGTTGGTTAATCGGACTCTGGAAAACTCAACAGTTATGTCTATCCATATATTGGCAACAATTTAGTCTTGACAATGTTTATTTTAGTGTACCTTTGCATGAAACATAGTGATAAAATACACAAATGTACCTTAAACAGACATATCATATATCAAGCTTTAATCTCGAACTTCAGTTTCTAAAGAAATGTAAAACTTTAGAAACTGAACTGAACTATGACTTTCACAAAGACATGGGACATAGAAACCGGTAAAAAAATTTAAAACCATTACATACCTTGTATAATGCAATGACCTAAAAATCATGAAAATTCACTTCATCGAGAATTTACTGCTGTTGAAAATAATCCACCAAGCTGCTCACTCGATAAAATGAATTTAATGCTTTCTCCGACATAAATTTTTTTATGCCCCCGCAAGAACAACGAGACATATAGGAATCGACCCGTCCGTCCGTCCCCATTGGTCGGGATATAACAGGGAGAAACTTCCCCCAGTGATAGTGCACAATGTGAGAAATTGCAAGAACATTACCTTTCATTACATTTGAATAAACCCCCGTTGTTACGTTTTCTTTTACAGAGCATAACTATCAAAGCACTGAAACAAATTTGTTAAAATTGCATGCAGTGACAATGGATATTAAAGGGAAGTGAAGAATCAACACTTTACCAATCGTCGGAACCCACGGTCTATTACAGAATGATGGTATGAATAGCCTGGAAATACCTTGCCTATTCTTTAATTATCAACCCTTGTTACATTTTCTTATTTTGCCTTATTTCTAAAGTATCTCCCTTTATTTAATTCCTGTCCGGAGCAAATGAATTACTTAAAACTTCATACAGTAATTGAACACAATGGCAGAAAGTGTAGGGTAATATTTGCGTTAATTATCCCCATCCGTTTCATTTTCTTGTCCGGAGCATAATCTAATATATGTAGTCTTTCAAAGTACATACAGTGAGAGAGGATATCAAATGGAAATGCCGTACCCAAGAACTATGATCATGTATTGTCTTGTTTTTAATTAACTCTCTTTATTAAATTTTTTTGCCTGGAGCATAAATGTAAAAGAAAAACTTGAATTACTTTAACTTCATACATTGATAGAGCACAATGAGAGAAAGTGCAGCGTACAAGAAGCATGACTCTACATTGCCTAAGTTTTTAATTTCCTCTCTTTCTTGTATTATTTTGTCCGGAAGAAGTCTAAAGGTGGTGGAGGAAATTCGTTCAACCTACATTTAATAAGAGAGGACATTAGGGGGAGGCAAGTGAATAAGTACAATAACCATATATTTACCTGATTTGTCAATAATCCCCCTCTGTGCTGTATCTCATATGTTTATTTAGTGCTGTCTGTCTAGCACAAAGTTTGTCCGGACAAATGCACCAACACGCCTATATGGATGTAACTGAAATTGGTTGAAATTGTTTAGTAAAATATTTAACTGTGCATGTCGTCAGGAGTTTTTTCTTAATTTATATTTTCATAAGTAATGGGACCTTTGGCATCCTAAGAGTACGTGATGGTGTTCAGCAAAATAGTGTCCGCGCTTCTTCACAAATACTCCTTGCTTTGGGATCACTACCTAAACGATCAGGTGACAGTAACATAAAAACAATAGCTCTTTTCCGCGTTTCTCCTAAAAAACCCTTTGCTTGATTTTAGAAAGCTCAGTATGATGTCTAGTGTTGCATATTGTAGTTTTGGATCATTAGCTCAAAGGTTAAAGTCAAAATGAAATGAAACCAGGATATTTTGTCCGACATTTTCCCCCTTAACCACTAGTTTTGATTTTATAAAACTTTGCCGGAAGCATAAATATGAAATCTAGTCGTGCATTTCATAAATTGGAGTCACTAGCTCAGAGGTCAAGATCATATGGGTGGGAGACAAACGTTGTCTTCGTTTCAGGTCACCTTGCTCTAATATGCAATGATTTGTATACCAAACTTTGATCTGGGTAAATTTGGCAATGAATAGTAAAAAGCGTAAAAAAACTATCATGAAGATATAACATATATCAATCGGTGTAAATGAGTTAATGACAATGTAATCACAGCATACACATAATAACCAAACCCTAACACAAATAATATTTCACGTTACAAGTTACAGAAAAGACAACAGACAGGACACTTACTCTAGTTATACATAAACCATATTATTGCAAGACATTCGCATAGTAAAACGAGTGACAAATACGTCACAATCCGCAAACAAATAAAACGGTGATGACATTCGCTTCAATATGCTGATTTTACCATCGCTCTCGATACATTCGCATCATATTTTCTCATTTCCTTCCGAAAACAAAAGAAAAGTATGATGAGTCAGGTCGATGTGGGTCTCAAGCAAATGACACCAAATCAATAAGAGGTTAAAGGTCGAATTTTACGACCACGTGGTGAGTCTTTGATTTCATATTTTTCAAAGTGTATCGTTCTATCTACATAGAAATAATTTGAAAAACAGTTTATATGTACAATAAAGCAATGCTTTTCTTCAAATTAAATACGATACGATTACGCCATTTTCACAGACGGTGCACAACGAGTTGTCCTTTTTGAAAATCGCAGCTATTCATTTAGACCATGGTGTAACTTAATGCTATTGCTACAAGGTTTGATTACGTAAATTAAGCTTTAATGGGAAGCATTTACATATCAATGACACTCGATTGCAGTTATATGCAATTTAGTCAAGACAGTGGATGAAGTTATTCATAAGTTAAAATTATCTGGTGTTTTCCAATAAATCGTTATTCAACATTGAACTTTACTGTATAACTACGTCGTAGATATATCTATAAATAGTAAGAACATGTCAGTATCATGCTCAATTAAGTCCTAGTCAAGTTTCGGAAAACCGTTATGTTGCAATACCACACTGACAAAACTAGTATAACAAAACTAGTGTAAGAAGTGTTTTGGGTGTAGAAAAGGTAATTATTTACTCAACGGATATTGTAAGTTTTGGCCCCCAGTTAGTTTGTGTCAATAATTGCCAAAGTTAGTTGTCAATATCAATAAATAAGTGGGTCAGCTAAACAAAGTTGCCCCCACAGTTATAAGTTGCTGGCCTCAATTTAGTCCTTTTCTAATACATTTTTTGTAGTTGTGTTTAAATGAATTAATCAAGATCATAGGGGTGGCAGAAAGACTAAGACGGTACTTCACTCGAGTTATGGCATAAACAATGTAATTGCAAGAATTTCGTCTAGTGCAACGAGTGAAAAATACGTCACACATGCGCAGTAGCCAAACAAAAAGGGTACTGAAATTCGCTTAACAGTTGACATTATAATCACTCTTGGCGGGATCATTTCTCATCGTAGTTTTCGCGCTTACGCCCAAAGGGCCGAAGGATACATGATAAAGGGTCAGTTCGATTGGTGGCACCAGCAATTAACACCAAATCAATGAGCGGCAAACTGAGTTATTTTAGAAGCGGGGGAATTTATACCAACGAAGTCACTAGGTTGCATATCTTACTAGAGGACGGGTGAAACATAGATCTATCTACATAGAAATATTATAAAAACCAGTTTTTATATATACCTCGATAAAGCAAGACGTCTCTTCCAATTAAATACCATTGCGTTTCACCATTTTCACGTGACGGTGCAAACGAGTTGTCCTTTTATCTTCTTTGAGAAAACCGCCGCTAGGCATGTTAGACCATGGTGTCACTTAAGCGATAACATGGCGGGGTTTGATTACGTAAATTAAGATTTAGTAGGAGGCATTTTTTTAGGTATCGTCAAACTATCGACGGCGCTCGATTCACGGTAACTGCAGGACTAGCCCGACAGGGGCTGAAGTTCATTCATGGGTATAAAATATGTTTTCCTCTCCATAAGTCCTTATTCAACATTGCACTTTACTGCATAACTTCGACCACGATATACCAACAAACAGTGGTGTCATGGGTCAGTATCTGCCGCAAATTAAGTTTTTATGATTATAAACTAGTCAAGTTTCGGAAAACCGTTATGTTGCAATACCACACGGAAGTATAACGAAACTAGTGTAAGAAGTGCTTTGGGTATAGAAAAGGTAACTATTTACTTAACGGACTTTTACAATTTTGGTAAAAGGTATTGTAAGTTTTCCATTGTTTGTGTAGATTATTTTCAACAATGCTATCTTGGCTTTTTTATATATTTTAATAGTTTTAAAGTTTCCTTAGGCTAGTTCATATGTAAACTTGAAATTTAAACTTTTAATTAGAAAAGAATTGTTTATCTTTTTTTACAATATCAAATGCCATATAAAAGATATTCAACGTAAATTTATGTTTTATTTCATATATCGTTACCCGTGAATGATAAATATCAATTAAATATATCGCGACGTTAAAATTTTCATATAATTGATTCGACTTTGATGTTAAGACAAAACTAGAGCTTATCATGAAAGGCCCCAACGCTTTTTTCTTTACCGAAGATCC
This sequence comes from Saxidomus purpurata, assembly GCA_022818135.1. Lineage (NCBI taxonomy): Eukaryota > Metazoa > Mollusca > Bivalvia > Venerida > Veneridae > Saxidomus > Saxidomus purpurata. The sequence continues at coordinate 26,814,978 of JAFMSR010000007.1, forward strand.
CATTTTGATGACGCAGTCTCTTGAGAAATATAAAATAATTATGAGACACTGTAGACACGATTAATAAATAAACAGGTATACCAAGTTCACAGTTCAGCAGTTATTTTCTAAATTTTTGAATATTTCATTATTTAATAAATAATAGCTAAAAAGTTTAAGTTTTTTTATTTTTTTTGAAAGGCCAATATTCCATTTAGTGGTATAACGAGTTTTACTCTAGTTAAATACTGCAAAAAGATAAAATGTTGTAGTGTTACTGTAAATATCTTATGTTTTTCATATAATTTTATTTTTGGTATGTGTATGTCATTGACTTTTTTTCAGAGTAAAACACTTGATTAGAACTTTTAAACTGCCGTTTTTGAATAGTAAAGGTACACGTAATGCATGATTTATGAATAAACATGTTAATGATTTTGTAAAATCCCATTTGTATATACTCTGTATCGTTTGAATGAGTGTACTTTATTTTCTAAAAATAGCAAAATGGGTATACCAATACTCGTAGTGAAATTCCAACAAAAAAAATGAGTGCAATTTATTTTCTGAAAATAGTGGTATATCAATATCTTCGTTATGTGCTAATACTGGTAACAGCTCTTTATCATCCCAGCAAAAAAATAATTTTACATTTGTGCGATGACTTGTCTATGAGCATACGAACCTTTAGAAATACCACAAAGATTTTGCTGAAGTTGGTAAGGTCCTTTCGAATTACTTAGAACAAATATTATCGGTTATAGATAAAAAGAAGTACTTTGAATATAGGAAAATTACCAAAGTAATATTTGGTATTAAGTGACCTGGAAAGACATAGTTTTAACCAGGTCGGAAAATACAAAAAAGATATTTAGCCGGGTATATATTCATTACGACTAAAATTATATTCGCTTTTCATGATTGTGTTGATCATTCTAACGACAAAAATGACTTCTGCACTAGAGTTTTAAATACGATTTTTTTAAATTAAAAACTTTATGTATTATTAACAAAATGTTTATCTCAAAACAGTTTGGGCGGCTGTTAATGCCTTTATGAACCTGGTTGTATTTGTGAATTAAGGAAACGCACGAATACAGCATGATCAAACCGGTATTTTGGCATGGATTGAATTCTTATGTAATATTCACGAAGACAATGAACAATACGTGCTGTACTATTTCTAAATTGTTACAATTATCCTGACTTCTATAAAGAGAAAGTTGAGTAGTGCAAGCCTCACTTTCATTCCAATCAGCAATGTTTAACTATTTTGGCAGCTTTTTTATTTATGAAGAATACGGAATATATGCTCTAACATATACATACAACGTAGGCCAAAATACTTGTTGCATTATTAAGATACAAAACCTTAAAGAAATATTAGTAATGTAATATCCAAATTGATAGATTTAGAAATGTTATTATTCTGCTGAAATTGTAGACATCAACGTATTTTTGTAATCTAGTGACCCGACTGATCTCTTACCTACTTTGGCACATACTTGTCACCTTCATTATATTGCATCCACCTTACGTATTATCGCGAATCGTCTCGATTTGTAAAATAACGTTTTAACTTGTTTCCAGTTATCTAAATCAAATTCTTATTAGCTGTTAACTTACATTCGATTTCTAGTATGCTATTAATAAATGTCTTCTTTATTAACTTATGAGACATACTTACACAGCAGTATGTATGTTTTGAGACATTGATGAATCGGTTAAACCATAGCTGTCTCTAAAGCCGTCCTTTATGGTTTTTTTCAGGAGGAAAATACAAAGAATAAGCATGAAAACTGGCTGGTACAAGTTTTTACTTTTTCTTGGTATCGTAACAACAATTGTCGGAGTAGTGTTCGACTGGTTTAACTTCGCCGAGATACGTAAAAATAAAGAAAAAATAGAAAGCACGGGTATCGAAAAATGTGATATAGCACTAAATACATATCCTTGGATTTTTATGGTATCAATAATTCTCAAAATGATACTAGGCTTCTTCGAGTATTATTACAGTATCCGCTATTTGAAGGAAGACAATGATAAGTTTGACAATAGTCATTAGTTTTTAATGTACTTACTACAATATGTGTTGCAGCAGATTTGCTCCTTTTGGTGATTTTCTCGTACGTCTGCCTCGACGACGACAAAGATGTTTTTGATACCGTACACAGAGACGAAAGAGATGACTTTCTTGCCAGTCTATTTGGAACTGCTGGAGTCATAATCAATTTAACGATCAGAAAGAATGTCGTGAACGTAATTCAAGTGTTTTGTTGCTGTGTTCTTCTTCTGAAAATCCCAGTGGATGGCACCAGCTACTGACAGCTATTTCCGTGTTTCTTCTGGTTGTGTGTTTTGTTCTTGCAATTCTATTGTTAGATAAGTATGCATGATCGTTTCTTAACTCGGTTTCCTTTTTATCGTAATTGCCCTGCAATATCTAGCATGCATGTCGTGAAACTATGCTACAATAATGTGATACAATATAGAGAGAAGAGATCTTATTTGTACACCGAAAGACTATGAGAGATTTGCAAAACTATGTTTGACTGAAGTAGGTATTTTGATTCTAAAATCTTACCCGTAGCTAAAGAAACAGCTGTGACTTACTGATAGATATTTAAAGACATTCCCAGGTCAACTGAATATTGTTTTATGTACAAACATATGCCAAGAACTGGATTTGCGTTATGTTTTTTTTAACAGAATGTGTGAATTACGTTTTCTCTTACCATTACTTTTACACTATGTTGTTAAATATAATTAAATGTCATTCTTGTGCGTAGCTTTATATGTTGATGCTATAATTTCTTATTATTGAAACGGTAGCTGTAATGTTTAAATCAGAAAACTGTGAATTGTATGTAACATATACATTGTACTGTTTAAATCCAAATCCAAGTTTTGGTCGCTTAATGATATTGTAGATTGTCTATGAAGGTAGTACCCCCTAATAAAAACCTCCACTTGAAACTCTTCATTAGTCGCCGGTCGAAACCGGCTATTTTTGATATCCTTATGGATTTTTCAGCTGGTAGGAGAAGTAATTAAACTGTATGAACTTGTTACAATTTTGTTCCGACATCTTACATTGTTGTTTGAAATAAAAAAAATATTTTAAAAATCGCAAAGGAAGTTCGCGCTAAAATTGGCCCTTTTAATTAAAGGGGAATAACTGTTTAAAATATGAAAATAATGACGCTCCCTAGACCGGTGTTTACAATATCTTATACAAAGAGAAAAGATCCACCTAGACCAGACCAAATCGACTTTTTAAAGGTTGGAGTGTCGGTGTAACAGCGTCGCAGGAAAATGACAACAACGATGAACATGAACACTCTTTCAGAAACGAATTTAAGTAGGTATCCATAAGTTAATATTTCTATAGCCAAAATAGATATCGATTTCAGCTTGTTTTGTTAGATTTAGCAGTAATTTCGGATTATCGTTTTTTCGGATACTTCACTCACGTGTCAATGCACTGGAAAAAAATAAATGGTACCTTTGGGTTTAATGTGCTTCTTATTTAATATTGACACGAAAGACCCATTTTTGTAATTCACAGGTCAAGTTTTATATATTAAATAGTAAACAGATGGACTGCACCCCACCACTAGGGTCTGGTTAATTTAACAGTTTAACAGGCCTGTTTAATGGGTCACAATACACCTGAACTTTAATATTATTTATTTTTTACCAATGATAATGTATATATTTTGCATATAGGATATGTATTATATATAGTGTAAGTGTAGTAACCCGAGAGCCGGATATTCTCATCTGCAAGTGCATCCAGTGATTATTTTTCTTGCATACCATATTCGATTAATAGTAGCAGAAATAAAATAAAAGTAATGACTTATATTTACGGTCTATTTTCTTTTAGTAATGTATAAATCTACACATTCATTCATGATAATAGAAGTTCTTTCTGACATCATCAAGTCATCTTATACCAGGGGGTGTAAGATGAGATTTTCCAGCACTGATAAAAACTGCAGATATCCCGATCTGGTATGCATGAATAACTTATCCGACAGCTAGTACTGCAGTATCAACATCTAGCAGTAGTCACATTTGAAAATAAAGTGTACCTTATTGACCACTGTGGTTACATTTCCAACATTTCCTGTAATTTAACAGGCTTAATTTTAAGAAATGGTTGCATTTGACATCACTACTTACAGTCTGTAAATAAATTAGTTACCGGCGACCTTTGATGCTTCGCATCAATGCTTTTCTTGTTTTTAATGAGCTAACCTAGGTTGTTTAGCAATGGACTGAAGATCTTTTGAGGTTTTTGGAGGCGTAGGTTCGAATCCAGCCGGAACCAAACATTTTTTTTTACTTTTTCTTCTTTGTTTTCATTATTTTGCACTTTTCTTTATACGTTTATATTGTTTTTAGACTTAAAAGAAATTAAATATTTTTTTACGAATTGGTATTAGCTTATCTGAAGATTTTATTACTTGCAGACACGTCTAAAATCGTCGATGGAGATTTTCAAAATCAAATTATTTTAAATAGAGACGGTAAAGCATTGTGAATTTTTGACATGCTGTTCCCAAAATGTTATAGATGATCTTTAAAATACAAAAAGTCATGCCCCATTTCTAGAAAATGTTGATTCTTCCTAAAAACTTGGATGTTCAAAATTTAACATGGCCAAAAAAGTACATGAACATTGTAATACTATCTGATTATTTCATATAAGTTTTATAAAACTTGTTGATTATATAGTAAATGGTGTGTAATTTCTGAAAGAAACCAAAGTTCTTCTGTACCAAAGTTTTGAGTAATAAATGAAATACATGTATTTTCTTATCTCTTGTGTGATGTCATTTTATAAATAATTCCAAAATGGGGGTGGGGCTATTCAAATTCCTATAACTTTTTTTTTCACGGTAAAATTCTTTTAAAATTTGTTTTTAAATCCAGGAAATGATACAGATTAAGGTAACTTGCCCTGGAACAAAATGGCCACCAGTGAAAACATGATGATATCACTAAAATGTAGTCTGGTGGTCTTTTGACATAACACACAATCAAATTACTGTATATAAAAGTTTTTAGAACCTGTATTAGTGTGTTTTGTTGCAAATATTGTTAGAAACATTTCATTTCAGTTCTTGGGTTACTTACATGAAAAATATCCATTTTTTGTGCAAGTTTCCTGACAAAGTCAAATGATGAAATTATTCAAACTGGCACTTGTTTATTAGTTCAATGTCTCCTCCAGATGCTCGACCATAGAAAAAGTTGAGCTGTTCTTTTCAATCTTATACATCAACAGTTTATAACACATCACTAAATTTGAATGGTCCACATGCTTGTGTTATGGTTTATGGTAAGCGCTATTGTCTTTAGTGGGTTGGTGCATGCTTTTTTCAATTTTTATTTTTCCCTTTAATGTATACTGTGTTTGTTTTGGTCGGGATGTCATAATATTGTAGTATACTGACACTAATAATTCGCCTAAAGAGGACTAATAAATCAGTGAATTATTATAAAGACCGGATATTTTTTGAAACGTATACTTCTAGTTGACGAAAAAACTTGTGACGATGCATTTAAGAAACTAAGACTTAGTTTATGCCATATAATCTACATACTCTTGTGTAAAAATTTTTTTGTACCAAACCCTATAAAATGCTGCAAGACGTTCTAATTGTCTTTAATATTTTTTCAAATTATGTTTTGTGATCCAAAAAATTAAACAAAATTATGTTAATAATGGTGTTAACTATGTTTTAGTTTCTTTATTTCCACTGAATCTGTCACAGAGTCTTTGTTCGTCAACTAGCAAGAATATGTTTGCCTCAGAAATTGTCTTGATCAACTCTTGGTTGAGATTAAACTGAGTGAATTGGAGTTGTAAAATAGGTAATCAGGTCAAAATGCAGCGTCCACACTTTGGCTCTAAAGGTCACATGTCCTATTTTCCTGTGCAATCTTCACCAAACTTGATACCAAATGATAACCTAGATATTTAGTAACGTGAGGTCAAGAACTAGATCACCAGGTTAAAATAATCCACTTAGTACTACGTGAAATCATAGATTCAAATCATCATTAAAATGGGCCGGCTTGTTAATCACTATTATATTTAGGCCATATTTAAAACTGCATCATGTATGGTGAAATATAGATCACCAAGTCAAATAATAGAAAAGCCTTGTTATATATGTATACTAAATTTATCTATTCTCGGTTGCCTAACAAGTTCTTACAATTTTGATTAATTGCTCACGAGACTCATTCCAGATATAATCAACCTCGAAGAGAGTGAGACAATGTGGACTGATTGTGTCTTGCCTGAGGACACTACCGACATGGCTATGGTAGGGATCGAAGCCAGGGCCCTTCGATCCTGAGGCAAACGTGCTACCACTGCGCCACGGCGGCTCCACATTCCAAATCTTGATACTAGTCCAGAACCCACATTTGACACTCAATCATCATAAAAGTCAGTCGAGAGTATGTTTTAATGAAATTAAGGTTCTTTTTGAAAGTGGATCACTTGGGGTCATTGACTACATCACCAGGTAAAATAACAGAGACGATACATTTCCTCTGCAAATATTGATCTCCTAGGATAAAAAGCAAAGTCACACGGTCAAATGAAAGAAAACCATTGTTAGCACTTTCGCGGTATCACGGTAAAATAAAGTAAAAACATTTCTAACATTCTATTGACTATCAAGTTAATACTACAGTAGTCGGAACGTAACAGTTGTCACACGGAGCGCACGATACACGCACGATGAACGCACGATGTACGCACGTTACACGTACGGTAAATACACGGTACACGATTCAGAACGATACACGATATGAACGATATACGAAGCGCACGCTGCACCTTACACGTTAGACGGAATAACGTTATACGATTACTTTTGACTTTTACAGATTACTTAAATTTATTTTTCCCCTGCCAAATCTATTTGCTTTGATTCTCTTTGACAATTTGTTTTCCTTATACAGTTTAATGAGACCAAAATAATAAGACCAATTAATTACAGCTTTCGCACCTCACACACTAGTAAACATACTTCGGAAAGTTACAAATGTCCAAAGTTTACCTAGGTGCGAATCAAATTACAGTAAGTGTCAAATTTGAATATTGATCCTGAGGTGCGAGAAAATGAGCGGAAGTTAATTGCTGTCAACACCTATCTTTAAAACGCCACCTACACGACATACACTATCTATTTGTCTTTTTGACAGTGTTTAATGTGTTTCGAGGGGGGTTTTTTTTCCTTTGTGAACGATTACATGGATTATACTAAACAAGATGCAATTTTAATAAGGTACTGTACAATTATTTTATTAATTTTTTGCTGGGCTTTAACTGATTCATCGATTCGTTATATTATGTTTATTTACCTGATAAATATTCAATAGCTTACCTTCTAAATTAGTTGATGTTCCCTTTCCTTTTTATAATTCCTAATGAATTTCCTTAAACCTTGTCTACTGAACTTAAAATAACGCTGTGACAACAACAATTTAGATTTCGAAGAACATTTTATGTCCTTTCCGTCAATAAAATATGATTAAATTTCGGATTTCATGTGTTAACTGTCTATCACCTGTCCCGGAAGTCATTATTGTCCGTATTGCACTGGCGAATTCAAAATTCAAAATAATACAATGTGAAGACAGCACTTTATTTCTTTTTTTCGGAGATGTACACGCTTAGTAAAACAATTAACGACTGAATAAAACATCGAATCGTATACCGTATAGGCGATCGTGCACCGGGAATCGTGTATCGTATATCGTGTATAGTATATGGTGCACGTTGCACGATGAATGATACGATATGATACACGATATACGATTGACAAAATACACGATGAGCGCACGCACGTTATACGCACGTTATACGCACGATATACGCAAATTTTGACAACTGTTACGTTCCGACTACTGTATTTAGGTCAAGTTCGCATTTTGATTACTTTGGACAAAAAGCTAGGTCAAAGGATCAGAACAAAGTAAAACCTCGCTAACAATATGGAAGTCACATTATAAACCAGTTATCATGAACATTGGTCGGAGTACTTGTTTGAATTATTGCTAGGCCAGGTTAGAAACTGGGTCTCAAAATAAAGTCAGTCGGTCAATTAAAAGAAAAACATTGTTAACAATCTAGAGGTTACATTCATTACCTAAACTGCCCAAAACTAAAAACATAAAGTCATAAACTAGATTACAAGGTTGAATCAAAGAAAACTATTCTTAACGATCTAAAGTAATTGATAATCTTAAAAGACATTTGTCTGAATGTTTGTCCCTATGATTTCTAGGTCAAGATTGAGACTTGGTCATCTTGGATAAAAATGACGTATCAGGTACAAAGCAAAACTAAAGCCTTGTTAACACTGTGAAGGTCAGTTTTAATATCCAATTATCATGACATTGGCTTGTCTTGTTTTCCGTTCTACGTAGTTCCGATCTAATTACTGAATATAGAATAATTTCCTAAGTCCATACCAACTTTGGACATAAAACATCTTTACCGCTTCAAGAATACATGTACATCTTCCTGACATCGTGTTTTATGGTCTTTGACAACAAAATAGTCGAAGGGTGTAATAGAAGTTTGTTTTTACTATGATCACTAGGACCATAAATCATCATTTCAAATAACGAGGTTCAGAATTCCAACAGTTTCAATCACAGAAAGATTATGCTGTTACATGCTGTATCTTCTATCCCAAATTTGCATTTAATAACCATCTGAACTACAAAATAAAGTGAACAGACAAAAATCCAGTTCTAATAATGTAAACATTTAGCTACATGTGAAAAGAAATGCTTCTGACTAGATATAAATATATTGTTAGGCCACGTGTCAGGTTTCCTTGATTCAGGACAACACAAAGAGCTGTTGGAAATATTCAAAGAAAAGCAACCGGAATGTTCAAATAATTGTTTAACCTAATCTCACAAAAAGTGAGAAGTTTATGTAGCTAAGAATAAAGACGATAAACAGCGGATATATTAGAAACATACAAGAATTGACTAAAATAAGCTCTTCCACTTTCCCAGATGAAAGTTTCAACAGTTTTGTGGCAAGTATTTCAAATTAAAAAAGTATTGTCACCAGTGAAACTAGTTACCAGAACATGTAATTGAGGCAATCCCTTTTAAAGCCTATATAAACAGTCTGAACAGGAATCGGGTTGGTGTTCTGGTAACATTTCTCCAAACTGCTTAACTCTCTGAATGATTAGGTTAAGTAGACAGTGTTGTACCTAAGTATTACATGTATTTTAGTGTTTTTATTCATTCACATGTATATCATGTAAACGTGGGTGAAATGTTTAACGAAATCAAAAGAAACACTTTTGCTCAAAACCTTGTACATGTATAGGAAAAAAAGCACAAACATTTCCTCTCGACACGTTTTTAATGGGAAAAGCATATCAGGAATAAAGTATAATATGGTATATATGCATGACCAATCAAAGATACGCATAAGACTTCATTTTGTTAAATGTAGAAAAATATACACTGAAACACAGGCTTACACGGCCACCTCAGTTATTGACTCATGTAGTGGAATATGAGTTTTTTTTATACCATTTACAATTGTTTTTCTATTAGACACTGAGATACGGTTACCTAAAGAACTTTTCGAGTTCATCAAAATTGCAATAAACTACAATACAGGCGTTGCATCTTGGAATCCGACATTGTTATCAATGTTGTTGTTGTTACATTAGAATTATTTTGGTCTCTATCTTGCTAGTTGTAAATTAAAAAAAATCAAATTAAGATGAAATTAATGTGTAATACATAATAGATTGATCTACTATAAACCGATCGGGTAGGTAGACAGATTAGGTTAAATGCCCGTTTAAACGTTATGTTGTTTTGCAACAGTTACATATAGGTATATGTAACAAAATGACCTCCTTGCTTTAATATACATGTAGAAAAATTTAAATAAAGACATATAATACAACCACATATTGGTCACGGTTAAATCTTGACACAGCCGTCTATGTAAGTTAGCTAAGGAAGTTCAAACCACATAGTAGAGTCAATGAGCTGTCCAAAAATTGTCAACATGGTATGTATTAATATCTCACCACACATTTGTCAAGAGTAGGAAAACAAAGTCTCGGTTAAGCACTGCTCACACAAGCTAAAATGTATTAAACACGATTTCCGATCGAAACATTAAAGTTAATAGGGAACAATTTACTAAACAAGTACAAACTACTCAAGATTTATGTGACTCGAACCTATGACCTTCTGTCAATGCAAGTGAACAATCTTTACACTCGACTACTAGTACCGTGGAGGAAACATTTTTACAATAGTAAAATAGGGTTCAATTTTAGTTTTTGACACTACATAATTTGGCTAGAGATCGACAAAAATACACATCCCTTCGTTGCACTTCACACTATCGGCCTAGTATATTTTCAGAAAGCGATAACATGTCTCCGTTGTTATGAATTTGAATTGAGATTTTATGTAACATTGGTTGTCTGATAGACATATTATAAAGCTAAAGTGCATATTATTTGATCGGAGTTTGCTTACCAACATTTATGAAAAATAATGTAAGCTTGCAAGAGGTACTATTTTAAAGATTTATACGATAAAAACTACAACATGTACATTTTGTTAAAAAGTTCTTTGCGTCTTAATTCTTGCACACACATGTAGTTGTTTCTGATTTTCTAATTCCGTTGCTGATGTTTTATTTAGATAACAGTGAATAAATATTTAAGTTTTGTTATCCTTTTTAAGTTCTAGTATGATATGTATGACATTATTTTCTGTTCAAACATTTATATACTAAAAGTGTTTGATAAAAGACACGCTGTTAAAATAATATTCAGTTTCAATTCAAATAGTAGATAAAATGAAACTTATAAATGGTTTCCATACGCAGATTTATATCAAATGGTTATAAATACATAATTCAGTGGATGCAAATAACTTCTCTGAAGATTTGATTGTCTTTAAAACCCAGGAAGACAAACAACCCACAGAATACTTCCAAATATACCGGTAAGTTTTTTAAAACTTTTTCTCCTACCACCTAACTATGGACATCCTACTCTTACAAAAACATATAATAAGAAATATGGACAATATCTACCGTCATGTAAATGGTTTAACATTAAAATAAAATTGCTATTTCAGTCAGAAACCATTATATTTTGTATATAGATGTAGTTACTCAATTTGTTTGCCAACTCATGATGGTTAATCTTTAACATTTGCGTCAAACTTAGCTTTTATCTCGTAACTCACTGATAACGCACGACAACACATTTAATTAAAAATACAAGTCTTTGAGTCTTCTTTCCCTTTGTAAAGTGTATTTACAGTACCGGTACTTCAAAAAGGCTGAACGTGACCTGTTAAAATCTCCCCGTGGAGATTTAGAGATTTGCGGTAAAACTGGGTATAGTTGTTGGACATTGCATGGTATATTGAACATAACCAGAGCCGTTTCAAATAAAACGTCAGCAAGTGGATTCATCGTGTGTTAATAAATAAATAAAAAAAGAAAGTAGTTTGATTCGATACTTTATTACGTAACCAACACAACAACAAACCGAGAATTTATAAAACGTCTCCTTAATTCTTAATAATGACGCAGTTTTAAATCATTTAAAATAACGACAAAGAACTGACAATTTTCATTCAAGCTATACATGATATTGCGATTACACCATTGATACTGAAGATACTTTCGATACCACTTTAATGCAATTAGATAAAGTGGTGTATAGCACTGTGGTGTATAGCACTGTAATGAGTGAATATAAAAAAAGCTACTTCAGAAATATACATGAAGTCTACCGTCCTAATGTAAATACATGTAGTATTAACAGCGGTGTTTAGGGCGGCAGAGAATGTATACTGTTATCGTCTCGTGACATGAGAAATGGGAATGGCACCCCAAATAAATTTTTGCTGTTACGGATATAAAGTTTTCCGCTTCTTGGAATGTGTCGTCACAAAACATCGTCGTGTTACATGTTGTCTGTCAAATATACGTACCGTCAAATAAGGCTTTTTTAGCATCCTCGATAATTAATTGTAAATGCGTTCTGGAAGGCAAAACGGCTGCAGTTGTTCATTTACGGGTAGCTTACCTACCCATTGTTTCCGGGACGAACAAGGCCTATGTTTAGATCCCTATCATCCGAAAGAAACTGTCTTGTTTTACACATTGAAATATGTTCTTCAGCATTGCCTAAACCCATGACCTCAGACTGTGAGAGGTTATAGTGGTTTTAAGTCAACGACTTCAATCACTCGACCAAGGAGGCGGAATTAACAAGGTATACAATTTAGTAATATTTTACTGCCAATCTGAATATCACACCCACAATCTACGGATAAAATTATCAATTATGATATCTATGAAATACGGTAACAATAACACGACTGAATATTTCTACAATACTCTCATAACCTCTCATCAACACGAATACAATTAAAACTTGTAAACCGTGATTTATTAAGTGCCGCGTCTATATGAAATGCCCATAGCTGATTTGATGTGAAAGCGTAAAGTATAATTCCATTTCGATAGAGAAAATGCACGCTTATTTGAATTATTTTTACGAAAACGACTTATCCTTTTTAAATACTGGTACCTCATTAATGCCGGCTTCAAAGTTAATTAAGAATGTGTGTGTAAAGGTAGCCAATGGGAAAGACGATTTTAGTCACGTTGTTTAAACGATGTTTACAATCCCATTCAATAGTTTGATCTATATTTTTTTCCAAAACTGTTTCATATCTGCTTGATATTTGGAAGAGCCGACCATATACATATTTTGAAGGTTTGGAAAGTAAATATAATCTAATAACTAGCTATACATTCTCCCACAATTACAAATCGTACATGATGGTAAACAAGGGAACGAAAAACGTCAAAGATTGAGAGGTGCAAGCAAATATAATAAATATAATAAGGAGAGAGTTCTTAAATAAGCTTAGAGCTTTCTACTCGATCCTTGCTGTTATTTAACAGAAATATTGTATATGCATTTATTGAATAAATACTGTTAAAACCAAATATAAAAAAGTATCCACTTAAGACTTATCTACATGCTTTGAAAGGGTTTAATTCTCTCCAAACGTTGAATTCTCCGCTTGATATAAATATTTCAAGTAAATACGACAACTTGATCAGTAAATGCAGTTAAAGTTAATTTGATTAAAAAACCTTATCCGAAAGAATTGTCCGCTCAGTGTAAACATGGATCAACTGAGTGTGAACCATGTAAATGATCGGCGTGATTAACGCTATAATGAAGTGATAGTTGTTTTTCCGAACAAATAGTAAAGAGGTCATAGTTTGTAATTATTTCCTATATAAAGATGTGTTATGTGATGAATGTATACTGTAGACCTGCTGCCGCCAGAAATGTTGAGAAATGACGTGTTTTTATGAAGCAACAATTCAGAGTAGTATTCTTACGCCATACCATTTATGTAGTTCCTCCTTGTAATGTTTTCCGCATTGAAAATTGTTTGCCGCAATTTTGATGCCTTGCATCAATACTTTTCTGGTTTAATATTCAAGCAGTTTTGTTTTCTGTTTTTCTGTACAGATATAAAAAGCGGTCCGGTTCGAATAATTGTAATATAAAACAGTATGTTTTAGCTCACCCGAGCACGAACCGCTAAGGTGAGTTATTGTGATCGCCAGGTGTCCGTCGTCTGTCTGTCTGTTCATACGTAACCTTGTGTATGCAATATATACTCAATTTTTCACTGAATCTTTATTAAACTTGTCCAGTATAATTGCCCTGATAAAATCGAGGTTCAGTTTGAATATGGGTCATCTGGGTTCAGAAACTAAGTCATGGGGTCAATCATAGAAAAACCTCGTGTATTAATAGAGGCTGTATTTTTCATCTGATTTTCATGAAAATTGGTCAGTATGATTGCCTTGATTAAATCTAGGTAATCGAATATGGGTCATCTGGGGTCAAAAACAAGATCACGGGGTCAAATCATAGTAAAACCTTGTGTATGCAATAGATTCAAGGGATCTTCAAGAAATTGTTCTGTATAATTCCCTTTATAAAAACTAGGTCGAGGTTGAATATTGATTATCTGGGGTCAAATCATAGAAAAACATTGTGTATGCAATTATGGTTGCTTTTTTAATTGGATCTTCATGAAACTTGGTCAGTATGATTGCCTTGATAAAATATAGGTCGAATTCTCATCTGGGACGAAAAGCCAGGTCATAATTACTGTTTCCGATGTTTCTATGAAAGCGATTACATTCCGTTTGTGTTATCAAATTTAACCGGTACATATACTTTGCACTCCCTTTCTGATAAAGGCAGTATATATGTACTGAATTTCAAATTTTTGATTGCATGTAAGATACCGTGATTACTGTTTGATCTGAATTTACTTCTGCAAAGAAATTATATTATAAGTTTTTATCTTAAAAGAAAAATATCATAAGAAACATGAAAAAAATATGTAAGTAAATTCTTTGAATAATACGTAATGACTATTTTCTATTTACTGTGGCTTAGAAATAATAAAATCTCATCTCATATTTAATTGCTTACATTTTATCAGAATAATTTAGGGACCAAACCTTTGCTTTTCTTTTAATTTCGAAATACACACACTTTGATAAAAAAACTATGATAGTAGAATAACGTTAAAGTTTACATGGCAAAAAAGCAACTTGAAAAATATTGTCTGTCTCAAATACGTATTGATTGAAAGATAACAGGAGCGTAATGTTTTTCTAATCTCATCCGGGGAGACAAAATATTTAAACCCATGAAAGTCGAAAGTACACATCTTATAAGAAATACAACTTTTTGACCTCATTTTGTCCGCAGTTCTCATTTAAATAAGTGAAAATGTTTGTCTAGACGAATATTAGGTCTTCAGAAGGTACCACTGGGTTTAATGAAAAGAAAAACCTTTTTAAAAAAAGAAGTAATACTTTTATCAAACCGCCACTGAATTATATCATACTGTGGTAGTTGTAATAAGAGTTTTTGTTTGACCACATAACCTATAATTGTACATGTAATAATGCAGCTTAATGGGTACTAGTAATTTTATAAATATTCAACTTCCTATACACCATTTCCCAAAAATGTATAAAATGCTCATTCAAAATCGATATCTTTTTATTCTAGGAAAGAATACAATGAGTCGAACATGGTCCAAAGTTTTCTTATGTGTTGGTCTGCTATTCGCCAGTGTTGGATTTACGTTTGACTGGATTAACTTTGTCGAATTACTTAATAATGAACAAGATACTCAACACACAGAAATAAAAAAAATGTAACATTGCACTTGCGTACCCTTGGATTTTATGGCAATAATTATTTTTAAAACAATATTTAGCTTCTTGGAGACTCTTTTCAGTGGTGTTGCAATAGTGGAAGGCGAAGAACTCAACCGTTTTGATACGCTTTCTTTGTTATTTATTATGTTAACATCATTATGTCAAGCTTTAGATTTACTCATTCTAGTGACTGTTTCGTACTCCTGCCCCGACAATGATAAAACGGACGAAATGGATGACGTCTTTGCTAGTTTATTTGGAACGGCCGGCGTCATATTAAGCCTTTTTGTAAAGAAGAACATTTCAGCTGTGCTTAAAGTGTTGTGTGGTTGTTGTTGTTCACTAGAAATTAGTAAATGGTACAAGAGGCTGGCATGCATAACCGTGTTCATAGTTTCAGTATGCATCGGTCTTGCAATACCGCTACTAATTGATTATTTGACCTAACTGAACATATGCCTATACCAACAGGGTAGATAGTAAATTTACACTGATACAAACAATAATAAAATAAAATCCAGAAGTATACCGGCGCTATGAATTGTAAGAAATTTAAAGTTGTATAAGGATTTATAGAATACTTTGAATTAATGTTTTAGTTTACTTGTAATAAGCAAAAGGTATATGCATTTTTAAATAGCATACTATAATATTTTTCTCTCTAGTCTACCTAAGTGATTGGTACCAATTGAAACTTGACGATATGTCTGATTTAGATCTGTTCTTTATTTGACATTAACTGTGTACATAACGTTACCATGACGCCGCAAACATGACCATATCGCGCCTTTTTATGTATGTTGTACGGATATAAAATTTGTCTTACACTTACTGTTCTGATATTTTTTTTGGCGTATTATAATAAAACTTGTATAAAAATGAAGCTATTCAAATTGCGTACATGGTCGATTACTGTAAATAACTTTGCGTTTATACTGTACAAAAGAGACTGAAAAAACAAGCATTTTCCTTTTCTGAATTTTCCCTACAAAATAGCTTCGCTCTAAATTTTAGAAAAAATCTGTCTGCATTTTTTTGGCCAAAATATGAAATTTTTGTCACAAATTATACCGTTGCGTATTTTATAATTAACCCTATATATTTCTAACTCATATGCGTCAAAATTACGCTTTTTCGACGTCGCCGTTTGAAAGTGTATCACGAGGCATTGAAAATTTATTATTTGTGCTAATCGTCACCGAATTACATGAGTATTATTATATATAAACCCTTTCAAAATGTGACAATAAATAAAGGTACTAGAATACTTTATTTGACGAGTCTCTTTTTTGCCATTTTTACGCAGTTAAACTGACATTTCTCGACATTTTTGTGGTGGTGATATTTGTTTAGTAAAGACCTTTACTTAGTTGTAGACCGTCAAGTGGATAGCGTGAATAAATTGTAATCACTAAACCTATAACTGTTCAAATGTCAGGATGGATTCGAGTCCTTCTATACTATGTGAGAAAGTTGGATCTGAAAGTGGTACTACCGTACTGCTTCTTCCAAGAAGCGAAGCTAAGTTAACCGCTCCCATATGCACAACTGAAATACTGTTGAAACGGTGTTTAACGCACACCTTCTCGATTACAAACTGTTTCATCGTCTTTCTCTGTTAGCCTGTACGGAATTTCAAATACGAAAACAAACCAAAAATATCATGCATGCACGTCCAGATCCAAAATCCAGGAAACTACTTTTACAAATTGACTTGAACTAGACGTATTGACAATGCATGAGGTATATTTTGATAATCTCAAAGTAAATGTTTCTCTCCTAAGTACCTTCTGCTCCATGTGTGATAGTAGTATTTTTTTCACCCCAAAAATCCAATTTTGTTGGATTGGTGTTGAGGTTGTCTAAAGGGCATCTCAAATAACAGAAAATATCCGTAAACCGAAGTTCTGGTTGACATAATATAACTTTTCAATGATTTGCTCTTATGAAATAACATTTTAGATATTATATAATAGATAAGAAACTGTTGACATGCTGTGAAAAATATAGCTGTTTTACTTAATGTACTTTTTAATTTACGAACAAGTTTACATGTGCACAAATATATCCACAAAAAGTACATGAAAGCATTTTCCTACGTAAATGCAACAGCGGACAGGTCATTAAAGTTGATGAAATAAAATCATAATCTAAAGGTACCTAAATATGTAAATTCACTTAGAACGGTTTGATTGCGGTAAAGTCAAAAAAGACAAAAGTTAGGTCATTTCTAAAAAAGTACACAGGATAAACCAAAGCAAAAGAATTATTCTTATTCAGTTATTCTTATTCACTTCAAGCATACTCAAAATGTATGTGCTTTAACAGAGGAATACAATATCTACATAGTTTAGTTTAGTTTTATTCTGGTAAAATAAGAGTATATGTCATAAAACAAATACAAAATCAATGTCAACATAGTACATGTGAGCATTAAAATCAGTAGAAGACATATACTCGATACCAAGGATAACACAACAAGAGAGCAATAAAACTCTTATTTCCATTGTGGTCCTCAGGATCGATCATATGACATCAGAAAGGCAAATTAGTTAATCAGTTATTGCACAAATTGAATTACAGTTACCTAGCACATAATTGCATTAATATTAATATAATAACACGGAAAATTGCCTGACATTGAAATAGAATATAATAAAACTCAATACACTGGCCTATGATTACTAATAAATCTCAAATGTGATGGTAACCTGTTAGGAACATTCATGAATCTGAACGGACAACATATCAAACATTAACACATGTACAATCATATACTATTATACTGTAGGAACACAAACAGCTGTGCTAAAAAGGCTGCTTGGTTACTAGATGTATATGTGTCATGAATCAGCTACAAATACACCAAATAATGATTATAATTATAAAATTTGGACATATAATAAATGCCCCGTTAAACACTTTCAAATGGCGACGTCGAAAAAAGTAATTCTGGCGCTCTTGAGTTAAAATGTAAACGCACATTAAATTAGCCTCTTTTATAATAATGAAAAGTCTTTCGTGTTATTCCCGCTTTGATTTATCATCATTATTTGATATATACTCAATTATAACTGTTTTGATACTTGCATTTCTCGTGCATGACTGGTAGGTATTCCCTATATAGCAGTACATGATCAATGCAATGCCTGTTTTTATTCGATAAATATTGGTAAAAATCTATATACAACAAATAAGGAAACTTTCTATAGAAATGAAGAAAAAGAATGCTATTAACTGTCAGAGCTAGTATGGGTTATTTGTTACCTATGTCAAATTTCAGAAAAAAGCACCATTCATTTTTTGAGATATTTTAGATTTATCATGTTGTTTTTAATTGTTAACTATATATACTGCACACTTATGAAATATTAGTGGACTGAATGATAATTACCGATAATAGAGGTCTGAATGATAGTTACCGATTTCAAATAATTAGATGTGATTTAAATATAACTATTTTACCAGCATACCTTTGACACGATTCCTGATAAAAGACTTTAAATCCTGATTATATTTGTTCTGATTATTTGTTGTTACTGAATAAAAGAATATTCAAGAAATTGTATACGTAGTTTTTATTGATATGTCTTTATGAATGATGTTTGAACATGTGTACATCTACATTACAAAATATATGTAGAAAAAGAAAAAATCCAAACATACACGCAGTATACCACGAGTCTGTGAAAATCCTTATGAAATGTTTTATCTATTTAGCTTATGAGGCACATACACAAATGTGCGCTTTCATCTGGAAACATGCAAGTTTGATAAGTTTGAAATTAACATTGTTGCCGTACAGCTATGTACTCGTCCCATAGAATTCAGTATTGTACCAAACAATGTAAAAAGTTATCATACAATACATTTTCCATGCAAAGGGTTGTACGCACGTCTTATCCATAATTTTGTAGAAAAAAAAAACAATCTGTTGAGATGTCAGACAGTAAATGTAATGAAATACTGAAAGCTATTCAACAACAGTCTTTTCAGATTGCTAATGCCATTTAGCATAATCATGAGAAATATGAAAAACGAATTAAAGATTCAGACTCTTTGTACCGTCTTTTATTGCAAACTGCATGATAGTTTCCCACAGGGTATAGTTTATTGTATACAACCCTATTTCGAATAGTGTCATAGGGCGATGCATATTTGAAAAAGGGAGAATCATTGAGGCATCCATTTAAAATTTATGTTATATTGCTGCAATAACATATTCATCGGGTGCCACTGCTAAGTTAAAAACAGCCGCTTCAAATATATATTAAAACATGGTTAGATACATGGCACTAAATTAATGTTACCAATTTCCGGTGAAAAACAATAACGAAAACAAGAGTTAATGGGGTTCAAAATTGGTTTTAAAAAAGGAACGTGTCTAATTGTGTATCTAAATTGATCTTTTGCATATTTTTTAAGTCTTAGATTTCTCGTAACTCATTTATTTATTCGATTTCGAAAATTCGTTCAACGCTGCGTTTTCGAAACAAGCGCTTTAATTTCGTACACAATCATAATTGACCTGCATTACTACGTGATCTTGTGGTCATTCTTTGCATGGTCCTAACCAAGTTTGAGCGGTTGTATAAAGACCTATCCACAATGTTGTAAGATTTGCATACTAGCTTGCTTTGTTATGGGGGCTGAAGGCGTTTCAGAATACTACACGTATGATGGAAAAGAGTTGCTAGGTACCTGGCTTCGAGTTCATGCCTCAAGTGGTAATTATTCATATTAGAGGAAAGACCTGGATGATGTCAAGGAGTCAGCTCATGGCCTAATCCAAGACATATACTACACACGGAGGCAAGAACGTTTGCTTTATTGAGATACCACACCGTCAGTCCGTTAGACAGATTACTAACGATTTCCGCCAGACAGTAGCCAATCGGGCCTTGTTGAAGCATTTTAACAAGGGCGGCAAAGAACAGTTCGTGAAGCTTTATTGTCTTAGATGGCCCGAGTATTGCTTAGAAGATCTTAATTGTTTTGATAAGGTGGGATACAGGTGTTACTATCGTTTAATAGTACAACGGTTGATATACATACTTACCGATTGATAAGACATCTGCCCAAAAGGCTGTTTTAGGGCAATCCAAATGATTTCTCAATGTTGTCGTGCCTTTAATGCATATTACCTATAAATATATGTAAAGATAGTGATCTGAGCTTTCTGCAGTCTAAAGTCATAAATTATACATCAATTAGATGGGGATGATCATGTTATCTTGTTATAGTTTCATATACTTGATACTTTTATTTTCCTGCACGAATCGGATGGAATTACAAGGCCTGCGCATTAGGTAGTGTAACCCCGTACCAGGATTCACTTGTGTTATACAGATAAGCAAATACTTTTTAAATTGTCTTGTCCAATACCCATGAGGCACAGAGCCTAGCTAGTTGGTGAGGGCATTATTCTGGTAATCCTCTTCTAAAAGTATGCCCCTGGGGTCACAGATATTTGGTATGTAGCATTGTTTGATCGTCCTCTCCCTGGACAGTTCTAACTATAGCCCTGGGGTCAAATTTACCCTATTTTTTGACCTCCTTTCTTGTTATTGAAGCTACGTTGATGAAATTTTGACCATGTGTAAAGTTTTGCAAACATATTTCAATGCATCTATGATGACTTGACCTTTTGATCAACTTTCGTGTGTTTGACGCCACAGCAACGAAGTAAGGACCATGTTTACAGTTTTGCAAATAGTTTCAAAATCTTTTCGGATGGCACCTTTTTCATTGATTTGCCTTGAATTTTATGTGGTTTTTGTCAATTCAATAATCACATAGCCTTAATATAGACTTTAAAATTTTTCAATCGCTGTACTATTACTTTGTTTTCTACGGCCCTGTTGCTGACCTTGTATAACGTCTAATGATACCAAGGTGAGCGATCCTTTTCATATTCACTTTTGACAGATATACACACATTTGATGTCAATATTGCAAGAATCTTAACAAAGCACCTAGCAATAAGTCCCTGACAATGTGCTTATATTTATAATGCTTATGACTACAAAAACAAATAGGTTACATAACGTATGAACACAATTTGACACGTTTTAGGTTAAGAGGGTCTAAGGATATCCTCAACACCTAAAAGTTGTATTTTTCTGTATATAGTGTTGCCTGGTTAAGAGAATCATGTCAACAAAACACAACCCTTTGCCACATGATAAATAAGAGTGTAACATTTAATTTGATTTGATGACAAATTTAAATATATAACATATTGATCTTGTACATTGGTTTGTACATTGAACATGGAATAATGCTCCCCAAGCAAAACAAAACGAATTGATACACGTACATAGTGGGTAAATGGATATTTCGAAGTACAATACAACTAAATACATAGTCTTTTTTACTTATACAGAAGTTACAAACATTACGAAAAAGTGTAAGAAAACATGCGACTGTTTGCACTAAATTAATCAAAGGGTTCAGTCACATGTCCGACTGGCATCGCTCTGATCACTATCCTCAATTATTCCGTAGTTTGCTTTATCCGTTGTCATTTCTTCCAATACAGAACTGGAGACATTAATTCGTAGATATTTTGTTTATGCATGTTCTTTTATAACAATGATATACTATAAATAATAGTGAAATCGTGTAAGCGCTTAGAAACTGTCACGATTTAAAATGAACTCTGGTTGAAACATTTAATGTTTTTAATTAATGCGTACCTTACTCTCTAAGGTCAATTTTAAGTGCTCTCGATATTTAAAAAGCAAATTAATAACAAATTATATTGACTAGCATGTCTTTTTATTATTTCCAGGGCTTGGACTAAGCTTGGACTAAGCATTAATTTCACTAGATGTATGTCAGCGCTTAATTTATATCAGATACAAAATCACAGCAAATGGTATGGATTCTAACGGGTTACATATCTGCCTAATTATATTTGCTGACTTGATAATTTCTTTAGAGAAACACCATAGTTGAAGTGGCATGTTTCTCATACTTGGTGGAATAACATTCAACCTTTGTGCATGCGCAACGGCTATGATACCGTTCAGCATTTAAAGAAATAAAGGCAATATATATTACTCAACTGATAATGCCGTATGTTTGACAAGAAAAAAATCACTTAAATTATCAGATTTTACCAAAATTTTCGTAAATTGTAGCTTTTTGGTGTATATTTTACATCTGCCTATCTGTTACAAAGACGAAGGGTTCACTCAACTCTATCCCATAAAGTGTTAAACATGTAGTAGGATAAGTAGTTTTTGATTGTTTAATGGGAACACCAAGTTCTTTGGATAACTGTAGAAAGGAACTTCAAGAAGTATTACACATGCCTTTGCCAGCAGGTCCAGCAATGAAAAAATCATCCAAAAAATGGCTCATGCAAGCACTAAATTTATGCTCCATGCTCCACTATAATGCTCTGGAGAACCGTTCAAAAGTTTAAAATAATATGCTGAGCCCCATTGGTAAACAAGCATCAATATAATTTTGATAAACCCATTTGAAGACTTCCATGTAAATCTTGATAAATAACGGTCAACAGAGTGAATAGGGACTAGCCTAAACGCACTCTCAATGTCTGTTTTTACCGTTAAACAACCTTTACCACATAATTTAACCCTTTGAATTACTGTATCTATCAAATCATAAGTTTCTTCGGTATGGGCTTTGGAAATATAGCTAATTACAGGATAATACCTTGGATAAAAGAGGTCATACATTAACCTGTAAGTTCCAGGCTCTTTTTAGGTACCAAGGCAAAAGGGAAACATATCAAAAGATGCGACCATTTTGAATTTTATTTCGAATACATTGTTCTACAGCAACAGGGTTTCCCAAAGCTGAAATATTGTTGCGTTCAACACTATTTACGGGTTTACTTTCGACAGGAATTCTTAACATTCAGTAAAACCTTTTATAAGGAAATCCACTTCTGTTTTATCATAACCTTGCAAATAACTCTAATAATTTTACTTTTTATCGGTGTTTGGACTTGTTTCGCTTCTGGAACGAAAGGAATCTTAGCCAGCTATATTTTGAGACCTACTGGGTTTTTGACATTTGACGTAGAAGTAGAGGAGGCAGCAGATACAGTAGATTTTACCTTAAAGCATTTGAATACTGAATGTGTTCCCAAACAATGACTACAAACACGTGGATATTGATAATTTCTTACAGAGCAACCTGCAGGTTTTTGAAACTTGAAGCAATGTTTCATTTTTTTTGCGCTACAGGATTTGACTGAAATGCAGTCAAAGTTGTTGCTTTAAGCCATAATTCGAGATGAATGCGACCCCAAGGTAAAGGTTGGGTCTGCCTATGAGCTCTAAAAGTTCTATAATAAAATTGTGCAGCTCATAACCCAAAAGTACTCTCTAAATCCCAAATTCTATTGCAGTATAATATCAACTCTGACGGCTTTTTCTGACAATAAATATCGATAAAAGTGACGAAGGCGGTAAGCCACTTATTCATAGATAGATTTTTGAGTCAGATTTTGGATTTACTGAAACATTCTGTCCCGTTGAAAAATGCAATGTAACTTCTTCTGTAGCAGGAGTATATGTAGTTTAAAGCTGATGCACCTAAATAAATTCATTCGCTCAAATGGCCGACTTGATCTTGTCCGCAACTAGAGCACCTAATGAAATGCCGTAGGATTGCATTGTGCGTTCATTTGGAATATTTGGTGTTATCATACCATTATTTCCCAACGAGAAAAATGCTTGATGAATTTGGCGTGACACACTGGCAGACTGTATAACGTGTGGAGCAGGTGCCTGCTGATCAGGTATTTGTTGATCACTATAATCAGAAACATCTCGGTGGTTTAATAACCACCTAACTTGTAAAGCGTCTAATACTTTGTTAAAAATAACGTTAGCATCAACTGAATGCGCCTATATGGTTGACTAAATTATGTAGTTGAACATTTGCATGATTGTCTGATTTTTCCATAGTGTTAGAGACAGGTGAAGTTTTGGTGGTTCTTGTTCGCTTGACTGGTAGCGGTTTCTCTAACACTGGAGTTTAGGTGGTTCTTGCTCGCTGGTAGCGGTTTCTCTGAGAGCGGGACTTTCTTTTTGGCATAGCCCTGTAAAGAAATAAATATTTAAAAAAAAAATCGTCCAGCACTACACTTTTAACACTTCACGTTCTAAGTGATTAAGTAGACATAAATGTTATGACATGTACCTCGCCATAAAAAGGCTACCACGCCTGAATAAGACTATTGAAAGTAGTGCGCTTCAAGACATACATTTCTCTTTCAATAGCATGTGGAAAACCCCCCATTTGCAAACAAGCAATAACATTGGGCAAATTACAAACTATTGCATGACAAAAAGGCTACCTCGCCATAAAAAAGGCTACCACGCCGTTTTGCATGATTCATGGAAAGAATTTTCTGAAAATCCGACATTTTCAAATGTACAAACATGAATGATATTAATGCCATCTTGAGACTCGTATGATACAATCTCGCAAGCT
Organism: Saxidomus purpurata; assembly: GCA_022818135.1. Taxonomy (NCBI): domain Eukaryota; kingdom Metazoa; phylum Mollusca; class Bivalvia; order Venerida; family Veneridae; genus Saxidomus; species Saxidomus purpurata. Next base: position 26,839,765 of record JAFMSR010000007.1, read on the forward strand.
AAGCAAGTATTTAGGATATCCTACTTCCTGAGACAAGTGAATTCCATCATGCGTGAACATAATTATATTCATCAGGATGCCACATACCTCTATGTCTCCAGAAATAAACTGGGAGGCCTAATGTGGCAAGAGCCACCTCAATTGACCGTCCGCGAATTTAATACATAAGCTAAAAGTTGGATATTAAGACTTTTACACCAATTTTATTATCAATTTAGGGTTATCATGTGCATGACATACAGACAATACTGACCGCGGTATGCTTTCGGTGCAGATGGCAGAAAAAATACGTTACTTACAGATAGTGAAAATCCAAATATATTATATTTTCTGTTACATAAAATACAAGGCACAATATAATGATATACAAACAAAGAAAAAATATTTTACTTATGGTCACTTAAATCCAAACTCAAACACTATATCCGAGTTGATAACGATGCAAAATGCAAAGCTCACTGTCCAACAGCATTTTGGGTATATCGGATCTTCGGATCTTTAGGGTCACTCTCGGCCCGTTCAAGAAATAATTCAAAATAAAAGTTATTTTCCTGTTACGAGTTTAAGACTTGGATGGATAAATGAATAAAAAGGAGAATATCTGTAAATATAAATTATCATTTTGAAAACTGGAAGCCTTAGGTACTATTACAGTCGTGGAAACGTGCCATATGTTCAGATAGATTTTCTAACATACTGAAGACGGTTGAAACAGGTATTTCAAAATAAAACAGTACAAATGGTTTTCTACAGAATTGTTCTAGCAGTCTACCGCCGGTTTCAACATTATTTCAATTAAATACAGGCAGACAGTTTACCTACTCTCACTGGAAGGATCAGTACCTTACAACTCTGACAAAACTTTCAGATTTATGTCCGGTCGGGGGGTCGACTCGAACCCATGACCTTCCGTCAGTGCAAGTGAACACTCTTTACACTCGATTGCTAGTAACAGGGCGGGTCAGAATTCAGAAAAAAAATTGTTTTGAAAATAGAAAATCAGTGATTAGTTTCAGTTTTTGACATAACATATTTTGGCTAGATATAGACTAGAAATACCCATCCCATTGTTGCAAACATGTTTCACCACAGATTACACGTGACACTATCGGCTTAGTCTGTTTTCAGAAAACGATAAGATGTCTCCGTTGTGATAAATTTGAATTGAGATTTTATGTTCCATTAGTTGTCTGATAGACACATAATATTGAAGTTGCTGAAAGAGATAGTGCATATTATTTGATCGGAGTTTGTTTACCAACATTGATGAAAAATACGGTAAGCATGCAAGGAGTATCTACTTTAAAAGATTTAAACGATACAGTAATACATTTTGTGAATAAGTTATCTGCGTCTTAATACTTAGTGTTTAGTTATTTGTCATGTTTAATTCCGTTGCTGGTGTTTTATTTGAATAACAGTGATTAGAGACTTAAGTTTTTTATTTCAATTTATGATATGATAGTTATCTAGCCAAAATATGTTATGTCAAAAACTGAAACTAATCACTGATTTTCTATTTTCAAAACAATTTTTTTTCTGAATTCTGACCCGCCCTGGTACTAGCAATCGAGTGTAAAGAGTGTTCACTTGCACTGACGGAAGGTCATGGGTTCGAGTCGACCCCCCGACCGGACATAAATCTGAAAGTTTTGTCAGAGTTGTAAGGTACTGATCCTTCCAGGGAGAGTAGGTAAACTGTCTGCCTGTATTTAACTGAAATAATGTTGAAACCGGCGGTAGACTGCTAGAACAATTCTGTAGAAAACCATTTGTACTGTTTTATTTTGAAATACCTGTTTCAACCGTCTTCAGTATGTTAGAAAATATATCTGAACATAATTGTCTATTCAGACAATTATGTACTAAAATGTTTTGATAAACGACACGCTGTGATAAATTCAGTTTCAATTACAATAGCAGATACAATGCAACTTATAAATGATTTCTATAGTCAAGTGTATATCAAATGGCTATAAATAGATAATTCAGTGGATTCAAATAACTTCTCCGAAGACTTGATTGTGAGAAGAACCCAGGAAGACAAACAGACGACATACTTCCAAATATACGCGTAAGTTTCTTTAAACTTTTTCCTGCTACCGAACTATGGACATCCTACTCTTACGAAAACCTAATCTTTACAAAAATAAGAAACATGGACAATATCTTCCTCCCTGAAAAGGTAAAATTGCTATCTTAGTCAGAAATCATTTTATAAATATGATAACCCAATTTCATAATTTGGTCGACATATAATTGTTTCGCCCATTCATGATATATAATCTTAGATTATATTAATAACATTTGCGTCATACTAAAATTATCAGTAATACATAGATTAAGTTTTATCTCGTGAATCATGACAACGTACAACAACAAACATGACGAAAGAATACCGGAAATAATTCGACTTTTATTTTTATATATCGATCGTTGCAAACAATGTTCAATGAAACAGGAAAAGTATGGCACAAATTAAGCTAAAAGAAATAGCTGACTGAAGGTTATAGTACTCAAAGATTTGAAAGTATGCAGTTAGTCTACTTGCACGTCGAAATGCTTTCCTACTATCAATTTTTGTAAACACTGTCCGCTATTTCCCCCCACAGAAACAAGTCAGTGGCTTAACTCTCCGAGGAAATGGGGCTACGTTCCACCACTTCTCTGGAGGCTAAATTCTTTATATGAAATGTGATCAAATTGACACAGAATTCTATGATATTTACACGGTTGTGCCTTTACGATGAATAATTATGAGTAAACAAATGCTTCCTTAAAAGTAACACTATCAACAAGAACATACTAACAGGAGAATAAATCCCAAAATGAGAAAGAACAACATACAAGGTTTACTCTGCAGTTTTTAAAACAGCTTATAAAGGCAAAGATATGTGCCAGGTACAAAAAGGAAAGGACATCACATTCACAACTTTATGCCTCATTACACGGAAAAAACACACAATAAAGTAGTGATAAATTATGTTAAATCCGAAGTTTTTAACAGTCAATTGGTCCCTACGGCTTTACACGGGTTTTTATCATGTTCACACACTAAACGGAAGAGAAATTCTTTGTAAATAAAGCGCATCCCAGCTGAGTTAGAGTCCGAACATAATTGCAGATGTTATTTGATGGCTCCATACATATATAGGGTATTTTGTTTGAAATAAAACGAGATAAATACTCCTGTGTTATTTTGATGCAATATATGTGTTCATACTAATCATAACTCATCATACATGCACATTAATCTTTTAGATCACTTTGAAAATGAAACCTATCGTTCTGTTAACCAGAAGTGGAACTTTAAGAACACATCGCTGCCCCAAACTGTATTTACTTAAGTTCATTAATTGTGGCTTATCTGTTTTGTGTCTTATTTTAGGAGAAATACTGAGAAAGAAAATGAATCAGACATGTTCCATAGTTCTGTTCGTTTTGGGTTTACTATCTTCTATTGTCGGAGTTGTGTTCGACTGGATCAACTTTAACAAGTTACGAGATCATGAACAAGACATTGTACAGACTGGAATCAAAACATGTGATGTCGCTATAAATTCGTACCCTTGGATTTTTATGGGAACAATAATTTGCAAATTGATATTTAGCATCTTTGAGTATGTTTTTAGTGGTGTTTCTATAAATAGAGATGAAGACTACAATCGTTTTGATACAATATCTTTGTTTTTCAATATGCTTACAACAATTTGTCAAGTCATAGATCTACTCCTTCTTGTTTTATTTTCGTACTATTGCTTCGATAATGACAAAAATGTTATTGACACGTTACAAAAGGACGAAATGGATGATGCTCTGGCTAGCATATTTGGAACGGCTGGCGTCATATTTAGCCTTATGGTAAGGAAAAACCTGTCGGCCGTGATTAAAGTGTTATGTGGTTGTTGTTGTTCAGACGGATCGAGTAAGTGCTACAAGTTCTTAGTAGTTCTGTCTGTGCTCCTTGTTCTAGTCTGCATCGGGCTTGCGGTTCCGTTATTATTAAAAATTGTTTAACCTAGTTACGCATATGTCGACAGTAGATACAAGCATTGGCTTGATTACTACCCTTATTTACAGTAAGTTCAGTCTGTTTCAATCAACATTGTACATGTAACAGAACTATATGATTTTGCAAGGATATACATGTAATACATATAGCAATGATATAATTGTTTTTCGTAGAGAAATGATTTATAGAATAGCTTTAATGAAATGTTTTGTTTTACTTGTGACAAGCAATAGATATATTCATTTATGAACAAATACCACTTTGTACGCTAGATGTTGGAAATAAAAAAAAATATAAAAATTCCCCTTAAAAACCAAAAAAAAAAAAAAAATTATAAAAAAAAAAAAAAAAAAAAAAAAAAAAAAAACCCCCAAAAAAAAAAAAAAAAAAAAAAAAAAAAAAACAAAAAAAAAAAAAAAAAATTCCCCAAAAAAAAAAAAAAAAAAAAAAAAAAAAAAAAAAAAAAAAAAAAAAAAAAAAAAAAAAAAAAAAGTTGATACAATTTAAAGTTCAATTTTTCAAAATTAACAACGTTTAGTCCCTAATGTGTATATTGATTTCGCACGTTCATGCAATACATAATTTAGAAATTTGTATTCTGTATAAATGACCTCAAAGCATAAACAGTGTACAAAGTTATAAAAAATTTTTAAAAACTTTGATGGGAACACCAAGTAATGTAACGAGGTACATAATAATACATTTAATTTTAAACTTTCATCTCATAAGCGTACTTGAAAAAATTTGTCAGTTTCCAAATTCAGCAGTAGTTTTACCACGGATAAAATCTTATTTTCTGCTATTCTATAGCTTAACTATTATACATGTACCCCTTGTTTTGGTGTTGTTATAGCGTTAACTATTATATATCTCTTTTAAAATGCGTTTAAAGTTATTTCTTTGAAAGGTTGTTTCTTCATCTGCATAGAGGCCCGATTTCGTGTTAAAGAACCCCCCCAAACCAAACTCGCACGCATTTCAAACGAGAACACTCCCATAGAAACCGATCACCCCCCCAACCCCCCCCCCCCCCGATCTGGCCCAGAATATGTTTAAAGAAAAATTGTTGCAATCAGGTTCATGTAGAAAAGAGAATACTGTGACCTAAAATTAATGAAAAAGAGGTACTTGTTTTCAATGCATTTTTAATGGAAGTGAATAAATCCATTAGATTTTTCAGCTTAAGTAATGTAGTTTAAGCTTTTGTTTTCCTTTCATCCTTCTTTTGTCTTTCTGTTGGATAAACCAATTATTAACTACTAAAACACCTTACTTTTACGGTTCGACGTGAAACGTACTAGGTGACATATTCAAATGTTTCTGGTTTGGTAACAATTTGAACTTGCGTCTTTAAATGACCTTACAATTTTTATGACTTTTCGTTTTATTAGAACATGTTTAATGTCCCGGTTATATTATAAATGTAATGATGTGATTCCTATGTTAAGATAACTGTGTACCAATGTACTTTTGTTATTTATCTCTTTTGAATATATTTTTTATTGATACTGAATTTTACGTACAAGCAACAAAACAGAAGAGGAAGTAATATGATCTATTTTAAAGACATTAAAAACCAAACCTCTCCCCTATATAATCTATACAGTAACGTAAAACATCTTTACATCACAATCTTTACAGCTTCTGAAATGAGGCCTAATCTGTGGGTTGCGGAAGGGGGTGAGAGAGGGACGGGTGTAGGGGGGAGAGGGGCTGGTGTAGGGGGGAAGAGGGGAGGCAAGTTCGACAAATTTGCTTCACATGAATTATGTAATGTGAGCCTTGTCAATATAATTGTCTCGAACTAACATTCTGGCGATATATTCAAATAAAAATAATTTAAAAAAAATTAGTTATAAGAGGATCACTACCCGCTTTGGGTCTCATTTCTGAAGGAATTAATTTTGTCTATATCGGATATCCCATAGATCTAGGTGCCAGTTTTTCGATGGATTGTACCAAATTTGTTAATTAAAATACATGTCATGAAGCGATCATATTATTGATAATTTGTACTAAGAAAGATAAAATTTTGACAATCGATTCAACAGAAAAGGAATTTCTAAAGCTTCATATTGAATTTTTTTATAAACATGTTTTATCAGGTTTCAATGTATAAACTTGTTAACAATGTCTTTAGCTATATAGTACATTTTGTAAAGATTACTAATTTTTATTCCAGATAATATTAGAGTGTAGTCTGATAAAGTATTGATAAATGACAGCATTATCTTCAGCTGATCTGAAACTTTTAATTTATTTAAATAGGATTAATAGACTATTTTTAATATTGTAATTTTAACCCGGATTTAAGCAAAAAAAAAACCAAAGGAAAAAAAAAACAAAAAACCCCCCCAAGGGGAGTGAGTAAAAAAAATAAAATTAAATATTTTTTTTTGTAAGATTTTCCCCCATAATAAAAAAAAAAAAAAAAAAAAAAAAAAAAAAAAAAAAAAAAAAAAAAAAAAAAAAAAAAAAAAAAAAAAAAAAAAAAAAAAAAAAAAAAAAAAAAAAAAATTTAAAAAAAAAAAAAAAAAAAAAAAACCCCCACAATATGGCATTTGGGCCCCGCGGGGAAATTACGTCCTCCCCCACCCCCTTCCCTTTTTTTTTTGATATAAATTATAGTTCATTTGATAGTAGAAATATGTGTACTGTGTACTCTTTTATTGTCTCTCATAATTCTTGTTAGAATGACAGACATGTTAGTCACTGTAACATGTATGGTGAGACAGAAATAAAATAAAGAAATAGAAATACAGAAATAAGTGAACTTCAAGGAGTCATAACACTAGGCTTTAATGCAATCCGCTAAAAACCTGAAGGGTTGCAATTACCACCGTGTTATATATAAATAGCCGTACTCATAACTTAAATATATCTCCGTCTGCATCCACTCAGGTGACATTGTTAGTTAATTGCCAATACTAAGACTGCATATTGTCTTTTTGTTGCATATTGTTTGTTTCCTTTAGTTCTACACCTCTTTAAACAATACAAAAGAACATCGGAATTTAACAACGTGGTTGAAGTATGCAAAATAAAACCACATTCATTTAGACATCACACCCCGGACTTTTATGGACAATTTTGAGAACCCAAGTAAGATTTTTGAAAAGTGAAATTTTAAGCATTACCTTCCTTTGTTCTCCTGAAAACCCCGCAAATGTGTCAGGTACGACATTTGGTAATAGGGGTATTGCTTGGTAATTGATATTTTGATGTTATTCGGAGGATAAGGTATATTTTCAACTATACAGGAAAAGGAGTACTTATTTCCATTCCAAACCTGAATATGAGGGAAGAGAAATGACCTATTCGATGACCCGTAATATGATTCAGTGGTAGTCATTCTCATACTAGAAGCGGAAGTGCTTCAGAGTGATATATCATGAATTACAGGAGATGCAAAGTGTAAAGTTATCTTTGTACTTATTTAAAAAAAATAAAATAAGGAGAGCGAAAATGGGAAAGTGAAATAATGTGCAAGAAATCTATTCTCCTGATCTTTCTTTTACCGCTACCTTCCTTGAAAATAATGCACTTATTTCCATTCCAAACCTGGCTATGAGGAGAGAGAAAGGTTTTGAATATAACATGATTTAAATCAACTCTGACAGTTGTAAGTTAAATAAAACCAATTGGACTAAGAACAGGTAACAACTTAAATAAATTGATGATTAGTTATTAATTCACATGTAAACGTTAGGTTAGGCTAACTAGCGGATTTAACATAAATCACTAAGTTGCCATTTATATCCTGTTAAAATCTAGAAAAATCGCTTAGCGACGAAATTCTAGTAACAGCCAATTTTTCAAAATGAGGTTGTGGGTGGGGGGGGGTGTTTAAGGGGTGGTTCCCCCCCCCCCCCCCCCCCCCCCCCGGGGGGGCCCCCCCCCCCCCCCCCCCCCCCCCCCCCCCCCCCCCCCCCCCCCCCCCCCCCCCCCCCCCTGTGAATGGGTGGAGCAAACGGTAGACCGATTAAATGTGGTAAAGATTTACAACCTTGCGTATTTTTACGTGCTAATGAAACAGGCGCCTTCTTTCAAAAAAATCTACACGGTATTCAAATTATTCTGACGGTAACACAATTTGTAACCAATAGTTTCCAAAACGGATTTTAAATAGCCCTCATCTACACATGTCTATGTGTTATTTCTGTTTCAGAGACCGAGACAATATTAATTGAAGACAAAAGCAACGCTGTTGATGAGTGATGGCCATGGACGGAAACGGTACAATTGCCGTGACACCGAGCTGTGATCTCGCGCTACGTTTGCGGTAACAACTTATGAAACTCAACCTAAGACTACCTAAAGACAACTCTTTGAAAACTTCACAAGATGTGACAAAAAAGTCTTAACTATGGAGATTAATCAACAATGTGAATTATCATAAGAATTCTGGTCATGCTTCGTGGGCACCGATAGACATAAAAAACCAAAAAAAAACAAAATTTTTGGGAACTGGGAGTTAACCCGTCCCTTTCTAAATAGCCCCTTTTGTTGGGTAGATCACCAACCTAAAAGAGATTTAAAGCGCATGAAGAGTCCAAACTGCCAGCAAAGCTTTATTCGAGTAACATTACCAAATTCCGCTTGCTTGCAACACTTTAACAAATTTTCTCCTTACAAGGGGTAATTTATATTAGGTTTAGTCATGAGTTATCTTACCTGATTGTTGCTCTAAAGTAAATTTTTAAAGTTTTATATAATCCTGTAGTTAAACGATATGCCATGATGGTACCTTGCGTTCAAAAATTTAAAAAAAAAAAAAAAAAAAAAAAAAATTAAAAAAAAAAAAAAAAAAAGATAATATGATTAAGGACCAGTTTGTTCTTATTAACTATTGAAAGAAGGGCAAGATGTTGTCTTAAACAAACTGCACCTAGAAAAGTATTGTACTCTAGTCCTTACCGCAATCTATATAAACAGATGATAATTTGTGTGAAACAAAATATAAATCCCCATATACACAACAAGACACGTAAGGTTCCAAACACATGTCAAACCAAACTGCAATCTAGTGTAAAATCCAAGGTAACAACATACACGAAGAACGTGCCCGTTTTGTGGTATTCTAAGCATTCTCTTCAATGACTATTAAATGATATTTTTTATCATTAGCCGCTTCTCCTTTACAATAATTATTGCACAGTCTGGTAACTTAAAGATAAAACATATTCAAACAAGTCTCATCCGAAATGAAAACATATAAAAAGTGTAATTATCTTTAAAGTTTCCGTAAACGTGTTCTACATGTAGTACCATATTTCGTGAACTTTACAAAGCGATCTGAATATCGTGTTGCTATTCTACAATGTAAATGCATATAAAACTGCACAGAAGTAGATATATACAATCTTTCTTGTAAATTCGATGAATAAAAAGGGTATAAAAACTTAACGCTCAGCTTCTGGTTAGAAGCTGAAGTCAGAATACAATAAAGCCCCCCGCCCCCAAGATGTGTGTTGCTAACGCTGTAGAAAGCGGGTACAAGGCTAGGTTTACAATGTACCTATGTTGCACCCTTAGCATTTTGTAACAATTGAATACCCTATTATGCTTGTGGTAGCAAAGTATTTTTTTAACTGAACAATAGACAAGAAGCATGTGGTACATAGGTAGCTACATTACCTTACAGAGGTTGCATAAGTCTAAGGCTACTCAGCAATTAAAACGTTAGAAGGAAAAATACCACGTTACTTTCTTCGATAACAATCAAGTTTTTGCCGGCAATTTGCGTGTTACCTTTGGCCACAAAACCAAAGCATCGGTTATTACAATGGTGTTGGATATAAAGCCAAACATAAGCAGTACGTTGCAGCATTCTGCCTGCCGAATTCCAAGACAATGGCTCCATACTGATGATGAACATGCAACGGCACAATTAATCAACAATGCCATTAAGGAAGAGAAAATAATTATTCCAAAGTATTGGGGTACCAACTCGCAAAATGAAGAATATTTCGTTCTAGCGTGTTTGCGTGATTGAAGCCTTAAATTCACTTTCTTGATTACATTGTACCTCATTTACAGTTGATTTTCCAGACGCGTCATTTTCGATAACCGGGCCTAAATAGTTTACTTCCTGTTGAGGGTTAATAATAATACCACTTTCTTACGTTTATGTATAGTTGCAAATGGTTTACACTTGTTTTACCAATTTGAATGGAAAGCTTTATATCAATGAGCCATTTATTACTGGACTGAAGTTTTAGATCTAAACTACTGACAATATAATCCAGTTTGTTTTTGTGAGAGAAAATGATCGCACTGTCATTTGCATATAATAACAAATAAAGTCTTTACTTATACTAATATGCATATCATTTACATAACATAAAAGAAGAGGACCAAAAATACTACATTGGCAGAGGTTACCGGCTGTGAATGCAAAAAAGTTTGAATAACATAACATAAATGAACAATTTATGTTCGACCGGAAAGAAACCCCCAAATTAAACCTACCCCATTTCCCCCCCTCAAAAAAAAAACCCCGGGGAAAAAAAAAACCCCCCCCCTTTTTTTTTTTTTTTTACCCCCCCCCCCCCCCCCCCCCCCCCCCCCCCCCCATATACTAACAGAGGCAAGCAATCTGGCTAGATCGACCTAAACGGCTGGTTATTTTGAAATGATTTCCACCCTCAACCCCTTGAATGCTAAACAGTTCTGTCATTGAATTTATGGCTGCCGCAAAAACTTTCTAAGTTGGCAAAGTCTCTATATGCACAATATTGTTCCACATCTGAAACCTCGAACCACGATTTTCAAACGAATCTGTCTAGCGGTCCCTCCAGATCTATTTCATTGTCAATAACACCATTACACTGAGGTTTTTACCCCATTTTTTTAGAAAAGGTTAAACACATGAAGACTTACGTTCCGTGAGTACCTCATTATAAATACTTGACATATTTATTATACAAGTAAATTTGAATTTAAAAAGGATCCTGAGTAGTAGGGGGAATTGTTCTTTATCGGTACTTTTTGACGGGTTCAATGAACTTAATTCGTTTCAAACAAAGTCCTCACTTACGGTTGGCACTTCAAAAATGTTTAGAAGTTTGATTTCTATCGATACATGTATATACTACTGTTTGAAAATCCGAGAATCTGTTTTTAAAAACAGTTGAATGTGTTGGCAGGTTAGCAACTAATTTCGAAGTAGAACAGATAGCCATTTAAAGTCAACCATCAGATATGTACTTCTGCATAAGTCACGATTTAAGATCAACTGTGAACTTTGTTAGTTTGATAGACCAAATAGACTAAGAACAGGTGAAAACTTAAATAAATTAATGATTAGTAATTAATTCACATGCAGACGTTAGGTTAACATCGTGCAATATCTGATTTAATACAAGTACAAAATTGCTGCTAACGCAGCAAAAGAAGACGACATAAGAAAGAAAAAGGCTGTCTTGTTTTGCATAATGTGTGTAGGAGAATTATATCTAAGTTGTAGCATATACTCCAATCCTATTATTATTCTGTCGGGTTTCCAGAGATATGGGTCACCACGCTAAAATGACTCTAAGCCATCCAAGAAACTAACACAATCACGAACTTATCAAAATTCTTAACATGTACACGCTAAGAGGTCCGTTGAAATTAATTTAAGTTGAAAAAAAATATTCCGTTAATATCCGATTTGATCTTCCTGTATTATCAAATGCTGTCGCTTTCAAAACTTCTCAACCAGAAAAGGAAAATTAAATTCGTTGCTCAAACATTTTGCGGGTTTGAAGTAAAAATGAACAAACGGTAACAGAGATTGCTTAAAACTATCCCGAGTTTATACCATGTCCAGGAATAAAAGAAAGGGCTCTACTTAATATTTCTTAACATTCATAAACACCGTGGATCCTATTTTACTTTAACTTACGTGTTGCTGTTTGAGTTCCAGTGTTGCATATATGTCATAAAATTTATATATAAATCTATATACATATACATGGCTCATTTGAACTTTTGGTGTTTCTATAAAGCTAGCCGTACGGCATTTTTCAATGTAATTGATTTACCTAGCAACAGACCTTATAATTGCCAAACAATGTTTTTAATTTTAAGACCAACCTAGATCTACAATGTGGCAAAGAATCTTTTTGAATCTACCTAAAAGTACACGTGACTGATGCTTATCTTATTTCAACTTTCAATGTCACAATGTATAACGCATACTCTGTCAAATGGCGCGAATTCGATCACGTGATCATAATATACACTATAACCTCTAGTAGCATAGATTAAGCTAATAGTAAGCTTTCTTATAATCATTCTTGAACATAAGACACCAAAATCGTGAGCTTCAAACAGAACATCGGATACGAATACAATAATCTCCGATTAAGTGTCAGATCTAAGCAACATAGTCTGAAGTAATCTCATTAGCATGTGCCATGATTATCGTTTATTGGTTTAGTCTATTTATCACCTTAATCATGTATCATTTTGTACCCCTTTCATAGCGCCCAATATTAAGAAGTTGTGAACCAGATGTGTATAAAATGAGAATTTACTGGTGGGGTTTATTTTAATTTCTTAAAAAAAAGAAAACTATAGACTTACTGTAACATTTTCTTTAGAGAATTATACATTATCATAATACTAAAACTGTTACTGTATTAAATGTTTGCAGACATATTTCATTTGAAATTTGCAAACAAGTAAGAATAGTGCATAAACTCATGCATCTGGACAATACAGAAAATATGTGTATTTTGCAGACAGATTTCATTTGAATTTTGCAGACAAGTAAGAATAACCTTGGACCTGATACAAGGACCCAGGTAGAATGCATAAACAGATGGACGTATACAACATTGAAAGAATAACTTTATTTTGCACACAGGAAAGACTTATGCATAAAATAATGTATCATAATTATATATACTATAGAGAATTTAATTAATTCATTCAATTTTATAAAATGGCTTCTTCAAATCTCTATCACTCTACTCAATCATAGAAGTGAATGATCTGGCCCTACTTCATTTATCCATTCAAATATCAATACAAGAAATATGCAAAGTTACAGTTTAATATATGGGGTCTGTGAGACATAATAAACCACATTAAATTAAACAGCCTATTTCCCATTCATAATTACCTTTTCCTATACAATCTATATTGTCTGAAAATGCAATGCCCGTCTTTGTGAATATTTTATGCAAAATCCTTCTTTGATATTGTCTGTAAAGTTCGTCTGCAAAATATACCGTCCCGAATCTAATCGTCCCAATCCGATTCACTTTTGGATGGACAACTCCTTTTGGATGGAAACTCCCATACTATTTCCGTGCTTTCATAAATTACACACTCTTTGCTACAAATTATTTATTAACGATATCAATGTTATTAGTCCTGTTTATTTAAAGAATGTGGTAAAAAGCAACTTGAGCCATACACAAAATGGAACGAAACAATATTTGGCTAAAAACACATTTTCCACTTTTGAGAAGATCGGTTCCACTTTCGGGGAAACAAAATGTAGTAAACTGTAGGAAACATTAGGTCATGTGCTCCTCCATGACAAACATTATAAGCAAACAACCTTTAACTGCACTGCGCTGATGCGCCGTATAATAAATCACTACGTTCTTTTTTATATCCTATTTAAATCTAGATAACTCACTTCGCGACAAAACTCGGATATTTACTGTTACAGACTAAGTAGAATATTTTATATCTATTATCTCGTCGGTACTGAAAAGCATATACGCCACCATTTCCTAGTTGCTGCTTGCTAATTATAATGTCATTTTTCGATAATATTCTTTCATGAAGCGATCATTTTCTAAAGTTCTGATAATGATATCTCGCTAAAATGATTTTATATCTTTACATTGGGCAATATTATAGTATCCATATAAAGCATTAATATTTTGTATATACAGTAATATTATATGCATGTTTATTTAATCATCGAGTGTTACAGAAATGTACATGTCTTCATGCATAACTACCGTTCGTTGTTGTATAAGAAACGCACACTTCAAGATGCTGTTCTGACATCGGGCACTTATTTCTGACGTCAACGTCTTAATAGTAGGCCAAATGAGCATTCTGTCTATGTAAATACACGATATAAACGCCTTTATGTAACGTTCGATATGCAAAATAAACATGTAAATAGAATTACAGAAAATGCACATTGTTAACGACTTGTGATTTAATATTCTAACGCATTACCGATGTAACGTCGTTTCTGATTGGTGACGTCGTTTAAATTTGCGACTATTAAATAACGTATATAGTCGCACCCCCCCCCCTTCCCCCCCCCTTTAAACCATTATGCGTTAGAAAAGGGATACTATTTAGTGTTTTGATATTGCGACCGTATTACGGTTTTAATGTGCAAAGATTTTTAAGCCCTCTCCCCCGTCCCGTTAAATTTTCACCATTAAAACCGTATAACGTCCAAATACAACCATTCCTATAATATCGTCCACTGTAATTATAAAGTGGCTGTTTGACAGAAATTATTGTCACCCGTTTTGAAGCAATGCTTAATGTCCGACTAATACCGCACAATGACAAAATAATAAGCAAGTAATAACTGGTAAATGATGGCGTATATGCGTTTCCGTACGTCGGTATTTAGATATGACAAAACCTGAACACACTTAACAATTAATCTTCGTGCGTTATCATGTTTCACCAAATGATAGTTTATGTTCTGACTTGCTTAAGATAAAATGTATGTCAGATTATGATACCACTGCGCATTTAAAGAAGGCCTAAATCTCGTTTGAATATTTATATACAAGTATGTCGTGATATCAGTTTGTACCGATAAATAAGTAAACTTGTTACTACTATTGATTGCTAAGTTTACCATTTTTATTAGTTGATTTGCAACAGCAACCATTTATCAAATTTATCATTTGGATTCTAAACACATCATGCTAACTCATCCATCTCGAAATATATAATTTTTTGCACTCATGTTTATTCCGTTACACGTCAATGCATAAATACTAAATAAATTACTTGCAAAGTCGCAGTACATCACTAAAACACTCAATAATATTACATTATATAAAATATACATGATATTAAATTAAGGACAACCACTTCGATTGTGACATATATTATGTAAAAACAATCAATTCATACACTTAAATTGAAGGGGCACTGCCTACATCTTGATTATTTTCTCGAAACATGAAAAATGTATTGAATGAACGCAAAATGATAAATATATACATTTTAAAAAAACAACATACATTGTATACCGAAAAGTGCGCAGGTTTAGAGCTGATCATCAAAATAGAGGATCTGTAATAAATCGCTATCCACCCATTTATTGTACAACAACAACTTTAATATATTCAATGGTTTACGCTGATTTGACTGGAATGTTTAGCTTAAGCTTGTAAGTAATGATACTTGCAAATATTATATTATTTATGTTTTTGAAGTTTTGAACATATTAATATGGATGTTTAGTTTTCTTTAATAGAACACTGCAGCTATCCATCTAAATTAATTTTGAAGCAGAGTTTCGGAAACGGTTGATTATCATTTTTGCCACACAGCTTTCAAATTCAGTACTTGTTCATGTATTTCACGTTCAGTTATTTTTCGGCGTTCTCGCGTGATTTAAATTCAATTAATAATAATGGCAGTAGTACTACTAATCAGTTGTGTTGTGGTATATAGGTCATTATACATTGTTAAGATAAATCTTATTTCACATAGACTCGTACACAGCTTTCACAGCTGCATACTCTGTAATACACTCAAGATGATTCTATCTTCTCAATGTGTAGGACTGTACGGATGTGTGTTAATGCATTTTAAAAGAAACATTAGCTTAAAACTGTTAAACATAAATAGACTTTCAGCTTTTCAAATACTATGGTTTAAATTGCCCATGTCATTTTGCATATTTATAACAAAATGTTATTAAAATGAATTTATCGATACATACTCTCTTTCCCACGGTTTATTTGTTTCCTATTGCCCTACAGTTTTCATATTAGCAGCTATTGCTATAGGATAGCTGTTCGTTATTGGGAGGCGGTTTTAAATATTGATACTGTGTAACCTGCAAATATTTAGTGGTTCTTTTTTTGTAAAAATAACGGATAGCAAATCACACGCTCGACCGAGTTCTTTGTTTTACAAAGGAATATTTATAAAGTAAAATCTATCAATTTTATTGTTTACCTATGTCTTTTACCGCATTATCCAATAAACAGCTCTATTCTGGATACCGTTACAGGAAGATACGATAAACAAGATTATAAACCAAATATTTGTGAAGTGATTTGTGTAAGTTGATACAACGAATCTGACAAACGCCGAACATATGATATGCTGGAGTTAAAACAAGACAGTGCTTGGAGTTGGTTGGTCTTGTCATGTGTTTTGGGCTGTCAGATTGTTCTCGGAGGAATATGTCTGTCTAGTGGACTATTTTTACTTATATTTACAAATGCATTTGATGCTGACCCTGTAGAAACGTCATGGTTGTGCTCACTACCGGCCACTATGTGGTTTATTGCATGTAAGTATGGATTTATCTCTTTGTACACGTAAGTCCCACTTACGATTTATTGTGAAAAACGTTTTCTCTGATCTATCGATCATACTTTGAGTTTTCATGATATGGCAAGCTCCGTCATTATGAAAGCCAGTGCCTGTTAGAAAAATGGAGTTCCTAACCAGCCATACACAAAGGTTATTAATAATGTTTCTTGTTCAGTTCCATTTTGTATTGCTTCGAGTATCTGGCTGATGAAGTAATATACTGCAGGTTAGCCAGAGTAAACGGATTAGATTTGCTTTGATCCTTGAATCAAGAACCCATATAGTTCAGACATGGGGTAATCGATTAAAGTACTCATTATGATTAATAATCGATTAATATTTTTTCATTAATTATCATTTATCATTAACTTTTCATTGTACTTTTTCTAATTAATGATTAATAATTTAATGGATTAAAGAAGAAAAGTAGGCTGTAATCATGATTATTTTACGATTAATATATGATTACTTTGTTTATATATGAGGCTGATCATTACCTTATAATGTACAGCATTGTGGTCATACATGTCATAAATGTGTGTCAATTAACAAGTATGGTCAGAAGATTACACTTTCATGATATTGATTGACAATTATCACCTAATATAGGTGTAGCCAATTGCATGTTCAAATCTGACTGGACTTTGTTCAGGGCATAGTTTTACACAGTAATTTGTATGGTGATTTTCAAAGTTAGTAATGTTAATATGGGATAGAAGACACCCTATTGTTCAAGAAATATAAATAAATCTGTTCTTTGTCAGACTGAATTTCATTATGGCCCTTAGCTTGTGACCATGATTTGATAATTTTAGTTAACACTATTCAAGGTATGATGTCAACATTGTTTAGTCCTTTGTTATTTTTAGCCTAAAAATATATTTGTGCCATTTATGTCTGGTAGTTGAGACCCCATTAACCAGGAAATTACGGGATAACTGATGTCGGAATGTGTTGACATTGACCCCCTCAAATTAATAGGAATTGGTCTGTTAATCGATTAATAATCGATTATTAAAATGTCTTAATAATCGATTTATAATCGATTACTTTTCAAAGTAATCGGCCCCATGTCTGATATAGTTAAGGATTTTTCTTTACTGAACTGGTTATGTGTAGCATCCAGTGGATCAATTTAAATTTGGCCTATTTTACAAGTCACCATCAACTTACTCCTCTTTATATGAGTGAACATTTTAATCCGTCCAGTACAATACACGATTATCCCACCAGATTTAGAGTTTCAGCTTGTTCCAATGTAGTGCTAGTAATACAGAGTTCAGTTTTACCGAAACTTGTCGTTATAGTGTTCGACAAGTTCAAGTTTCGGTAAACAATCATGTGTAAACCGATGGTGCTCTTTGTGGAATAACTTGCCACAACACACCATATATATATATATATCTATAAAGAAAGGACTACCATCAACTTATATTGTTCCACAGTATGGAAAATTATATCCCGATTGGAATAAAATGCACTTGTTACAAGGCTAATGAACTTATAGCTACCGATTACTTAACCGGAGTGAACTACACTAGGACACAAAGTAGCGTTATGTAATACTAGCTAAGGTAAATAAGTCATGTAATACATCTGTTCCAAAATACATCTGATGATTTACCTGTGTAAGAAATCTACGTCTATATAAAAGTTATGATTTACATTAGTTATGAAAACGAAAGTATTCCTTCACTGTAAATAAGGTCGGCTTCCTCTAAGAGTACTCATTCAGTTTGAAGAGGACACTTTTACCAACATCATGTGACTCTACAATCACCTCACGATGTTTTCATTACAGCACCTCTAGGAAGTATTCTTACCAACAGGTATGGTTGTCGTGTTTGTTCGTTCATAGGTGGCCTTTTAGCAGCCAGCGGACTTTGTTTGAGCTACTTTGCAACAAGTTCATTGTTTCTCTTCTTTTCTCATGGTTTCTTGACTGGTATGTGTACTTTTCATTTTGCATGATTTCAAGAAAGAGTTTACTTCTAGCCATATCAATATTTCTAATACATGTAAAACGTAACGGATTAAGTCTATTTTAGCTTACCTGAAACCAAGTACCATGGTTAGCTGTTGGGATCGCTGTATGAACGTCGTACTTCCGTTCACAATTGCTTCAATAATTATTTTCATAAACCTTTTAAGGGGGGTCACTGGTGAGGTTTTGGATTTTTGCACTTCCGGAAATTTACATTTGTTATATTTAAAAAATGATGAGTTAACTGGAAAAAACAATTATGCAGTAGTAATTTAGGCACAATTACGGCGCCCGTGAAGTGACATGTGACACTTTTTTTTTATTTCGTAATTACGAAATACATTTCGTATAAACGAAATAAGATTTCGTAAAAACGAAATAAGATTTCGTAAAAACGAAATGTTATTTCGTAAAAACGAAATCTTATTTCGTAAAAACGAAATGTTATTTCGTAAAAACGAAATGTTATTTCGTAAAAACGAAATCTTATTCGTAAAAACGAAATGTTATTTCGTAAAACGAAATGTATTTCGTATTACGAAATAACATTTCGTTTTTACGAAATAACATTTCGTTTTTACGAAATAAGATTTCGTTTTACGAAATTATTTAATTCGTTTTACGAAATCTTATTTCTTTAAACGAAATGTTATTTCGTTTTTACGAAATCTTATTTCTTTTTACGAAATGTATTTCGTAATTACGAAATGTTATTTCTTTTTACAAATCTTATTTCGTTTTTACGAAATCTTATTTCGTAATTACGAAATACATTTCGTAAAAACGAAATCTTATTTCGTAAAAACGAAATGTTATTTCGTAAAAACGAAATCTTATTTCGTAAAAACGAAATCTTATTTCGTAATTACGAAATCTTATTTCGTAATTACGAAATAACATTTCGTTTTTACGAAATGTATTTCGTAATTACGAAATAAGATTTCGTAAAAACGAAATAAGATTTCGTAAAAACGAAATAACATTTCGTAATTACGAAATACATTTCGTAAAAACGAAATAAGATTTCGTAAAAACGAAATAACATTTCGTTTAAACGAAATAACTTTCTGAAAAAGAATTAAATATATTTCGTAAAATCGAAATCTTATTTCGTAAAAACGAATGTTATTTCGTAAAACGAAATGTTATTTCGTAATTACGAAATACATTTCGTTTTTCGAAATAGTTTCGTTTTTACGAAATAGATTTCGTTTTTCGAAATAAGATTTCGTTTTTACGAAATAACATTTCTTTTTCGAAATGTATTTCGTAATTCGAAATAAAAAAAGTGTCACTGTCACGCGTACACAATAGGAATGTTTTAGTGTAAAAAAATTGAACATTTTTGAGAAAAAATATTTTGACCTCACATTTGGTGACTGAATTAAAAAAATTTTGTCATATGCCAAAATGGGGGTAGGGGTACAAAAATAGTCATTTCTCAAAAACCATTTAAGATATTTACATAATTCAAACTGTATTACAGGGAGAATTGTTAGGATGTAAATATTCATTAATAATTAGGTTATTTTACAGTTCTTTGTTACAGACCTATGCCGTCATATCTCAAAGCTCGTCGAAATCTAAAAAACACATTTTTGTCAGTTTTTATTGAATGTCTTTCTTATCTGCACATTGACCCCCATTTTTTATTTTTGCATTCTAAAACAAAGGTGTTAATCAAACTGTAGACAAAATATCTAAAAAAGCTTGTTATTCCTTTATCATGAAATATTCATTTATCAAAAATTGAAAAAATGAATTTTAGTAAAGTGGGTGGGGTAATAATAAGGAGCGTAATATTTATTCAGATGATGACAGAAATACCACTATCTCTAATTTTTCATCCTAAAGTATAATATAATACTTAAGAAAAGATTAGAAAGTGATATCCATTCTGAAACATACACCACATACATAAACGTTTATAATACCAAAATTCTAGCTAATTCTGCATTAAGCACCTTGATCTGATAGTGTATCACTAAAGATTAATATTGCGAAAAAGTTAAGTCATTGACCTATCATTATTTTTCCAGAAATTAACTAGCAATATGTTAGTCTCCATAAAAAACAGGGTCAATAAAATTTCTTGTTATTTTGAATTTCAGCAGTGACTCCCCTCAATGAAATCTCATTAAATTGGCCAGGAATAACCTTGTATTAAGCTCTCTTAAATTTGTTCACAAAATAGAAAACTCAAAAACCAGATATTTGGTGCATTACATCGACTAATGACCCTCTACTAACATTGTACATATCATGTCTATGGGTTCAAAATTGGCCCCGCTCTTGGAGTCATATGTAGGTCATATGTCGGACCTAGAGCTAAGAGTAGCCTTTTATAGTGGCCCCCTATCAAGTTTGCTAAAACATGTCCCTAGGTCAAAATGTCTCGGGATTCATATGTTTATACTGACTTGTTTAACATCATAAGGCATGGGGCTGAGATATTAAGTGTGTTTGCCAGCTAATGGCATTTTAGCCCGGTTGCTTAATTTATACCTCCATGGTAAAATAGTGCCTTGTCCCTCGGTTCACTTGCTTAATACAGATAAGGAAAAACTTTGAAGTTTTCGTGTCTAAAAACACGAGGCACAGAGCTTACCTAGTTGGTGTTAAGCATTGCCGTGTAGTCTTCTTCCATGAGTGTCATTTGTTTAACATAAACTTAATAGGTGGTGTGGTTAACGCTCTGGACTACCAATCCGGAGGTCCCCGGTTCGATTCTCGGCCGGGGCACTGGATATTTCAGAAACGCTTTTCAGTGTTTCCATCCTATCTGAGATGAACTGGTTAGACACCCAGAGGTAGTCTCGCGTGTATCGGTGCTATACGCCGGGCACGTAGAAAAGAACCAAGGGGTCTATTCGTAAAAGAGCTAGGGTCTGGTACCCGGATTCCCTTGTATCTGCTTCTGTCTCTAAAATAAAGGACCACAATGGAAATAAGAGCTTGCTCTTTATTGTTTTTTCCCTGTTCCTTGGTCTGAAATAAATACATGCATACATACATACACTAAATAAACACTGAATTCCGTACAAATTCGTAAGGCACATACCTTGACTATTTAAAATGTAGCATATACCCCAGTTTCCTTATTCCACGAATTTTCAGATTATGCCCCCGGGTTCTTATTCAATTACCCACCGAGGATAATTATAGAGGGTAATTAAAGAATGTATAGTGTTTGAAAATTGCCTTCTCCATAATTGCAAGGTATAGAGCTTGAATACTTGGTACATGTATGTAGAATCCCTATTGGTTCTCGTTCACGACTGTTATGACTATAACCGTGTGGTTAAAATTGACTCTACCCTTTTGACCTTCTACCTACTTTGCGAGGCTATAAAAAATTTGACAATGTGAAGTCAGTTTTGGAAAAAATATTTAACGCTTGCCTGGGATGACCTTGACCTGCCATCCAAATTCTATGTATTTGATATTACAGCAATGAGATTTGGACCATGTGTACAGCTTTGTAAAGAGTTTCAATGTTTTTTTGTTTTGCATTTGATGTGGTTTTTGCCATTTCAAAATTCTCAAAGCCATTATATAGACTTGAAAACTGAACAGCCTCCTAAGTTATATTTAGTTTTCTACGACGCTGTTGATGACCATGTAAAACGGTCAATGGTACCAAGATAAACGATTAAAGACTATTTTGTTCTTATTCACTATTGAAAGATTGGCAAGATGTTTCTTAACAATGCACCTTGAAGTATGCCCCTTACAATGTGTTTATTATGCTCGTGACTACAAAAACTAATACGCTACATACCGTATAAAACATATACACACTTAGGGTATCTTCCGCACAGTAAAGTTGTATTGTCCTTTACATACTGTTGTCTGGTTGAGTAAATTTGTTTTGAAAATGCTTTTGGATTAGCTTTTTTACTCTTCTTAACGATTTGCAGGTTCAGCCCTTTATCACATAATACATACATAAGAGTGTACATTTAATTTTATTGGAAGACAAATATCTACATATAGTCAACCTCTACCTAAAACAGGTAGAAATGTATTTAAAGACAGTAAAACATTTAGTAAAGAGGGTTATCCTTAGTTGTATTCATTGTTAAGAACAAATGAAGTATAACGATTTTTTTTTATTTATAAAGGTAAATGAATTTAATCGAAGAGAAACATTATACGTATTTTTTCTTACTTGTACAGAGGATACAAATATTACGAAAAAGTGTAAGAAAAAATCTGGCTGTTTGTATTAAATTATTCAAAGAGATCAGTAATGTGTCTGATTGGCACCGGTCTAAGCACCAGAACATTTATCCATTGTCATTTCTTAAAATACATAACTGAGTCTTCATATTGTAGATTCTGACTTTATGCAAGTTTCTATAAAATTTCTTTACTGTACATAAAATTGTTGATGCACTAAGCAACTTTCACAATTAAAATGAACAAATTAGAGCATTTAATTTCGTATACTAATGCGTACGCTAGTTATTAAGGTCAATTGTTAAAAGTATTCTTACTATGTAGAAAAAACTTAAGATGATTATTCATTTAATTAGTATATCTATTTTGTTTCCAGGGCTTGGACTAGGCATTAATTTCACTGGATGTATGTCAGCGCTTAATTTATATTTCGACAGATACAAAATCGTGGCAACTGGAATGGCTTCAATCGGGCTACATATCGGCCTAATTATATTTGCTGACTTA
The DNA here is from genome assembly GCA_022818135.1 of Saxidomus purpurata. NCBI lineage: Eukaryota > Metazoa > Mollusca > Bivalvia > Venerida > Veneridae > Saxidomus > Saxidomus purpurata. The sequence continues at coordinate 26,862,990 of JAFMSR010000007.1, forward strand.
ATGCTTTCCTTAGAGAACAACTACAGTTGGAGGGGCATGTTTCTCATACTTGGTGGAATAGCATTAAATCTTTGCGCCTTTTCAACGGCTATGATACCGTTTAGCATTAAAAGAAATGAAGGCATTAATTATAACTCAACTGATAATGTCAGTAGTTTAGACAAGAAAATATTTTCAATAAATTGTTCAGTTTTCAAAAAATTGTCATTCGTTCTATTTTGTACAAGCAACTTTTTCGTAAATTGTAGTAATGGGATGTATATTTTACATTTACCTTCCTATTCCAAAAACGAAGGTTTCACCCAAAATGAAATAGGAAGGGTTCTAACTATTTATGCAATAACAAGTATTATCGGGAAGGTATTCTTCAGTTTCTTGGGACAACATCCAAAAGTAAACGTTATTCTCTTGTATGCAATCTCATTAGCAGTCGCAGGAGTAAGTACGGGTCTTACTCCCGTATTTCTTTCAAGAACAGGTATGCTTGTTTTGGCGGGAATTTATGGCTTTTTCTTCTGCACAACTGGAGCTTTACTTAATGCAGTTGTTTACAAAATTGTTGGTTTCAGCAGATTTGCGGATGGTCTGGGAATATCGTTACCCTTTAAAGCCACTGGAAATCTAATTGGCGGACCAATGGCAGGTAAGAATCTCATTCCCGGTAGTAAACAACCCAAAAACAAACATAATAGTATTCAGGGACGTAACAAAATTTCTGCAGCAACTGCAACCCATCTTGTCTCGTTTGCATACTTATGTACACAAAGCAAAGCCTGAAATAAATCAGTCTTTTCTTATTGATTATCTTCCAATAGTTTATGTGTCAGAACACAACAATAGTATTACAATTAAGTATAAGCAAATGTAAAGTAGAAATAAAATTGAGGTAAACAAAGTGTAAAAGATACTAAAATGTCTTATTATCGAAACATTTAAGACAATCTGATTAAATAAAAATGCCTAGACAGTAGAAGTATCAAAACTGAAACAAAATAACCATAGAATACTAGTAATTGCTTGTCAATTGATGAATAACATTTTTCAACAATTTCAAATTGTTGCAGGTGTATTACTTGAAGCGACAGGGAGCCATTCATTCTCCTTCTATCTCGCGGGCATCATAATGGTACTAGCAGCAATTCTGATGATACATCCTATAGCTCACATTATGTACAGAGAGAAGAATCATCGCAATCAAACTATAAACACTGTGTTTGAAAGAAAAGTTCAAGAATCTAGAAACGAGCTTAAAAAAGGCAAATCGTAAAGGGGATGAGGGTGCACTGCTTGATCCGTCTTCAAAAATTATATAAAATGAAACAAGGGAAGAAATAAGTGTGAAGTTTTTTCGAGAATAAGCGAATATATAACCTTGTTGATAAAACATTCGGTTTTGAATGACAATTATAGACGGCATACACTAAGAGGTTAAAAAAGTTTGCAATTTTATCTAAGCGATACATTTCGACATGGGACACTTACAGTAGTGCTCATCACAAATTCAAAATACAATCCTAACTAATATTGGAAGTATATTCTATATTATTATACTAACTATATCGTTCTAAATCTTGTACCTTTTGTCACTGTTGGTAAATTCTATTTGATGAAATAAAACTCAGTCGTATCCATTGATTAGGCTGTAGACACATTGTTTGCATTTATCTATTTTTCGCAGACATATAGTATGTTTACATTTCGAATAGTATGAAGAAAAGGAACATGTATTTCATCGTTTAATGAAATAATTTGGGAAACCTTGATGGCAACGCTTCCGCTCCTCAGTCATAAATTGAGTCTAAATGGCTCAAGATGCACATGCGTGGATTGATGAAATCTAACATTTATTGCGTTTCATAGTCATAATACTAGTATATCTAAGAGTCCCTGATCTTGCATTTGTATTCCCGCAGGTGTGTTAAGAACCTCAGTTTTCCGAGAACATGTAATCGGTAATGTTTGCGAAAACTTTATTAGGTTGAACACGTCCTAAAAAGCCTTTAACACGTGTTCATCGAACTCCAGAAAACGTTCGCAATAGAATTGTGGCCCAGTATTTGACATGTGTGGATCAATTTAATTCCAACTTCTTGGTCGAGTGATGAGAGTATCTGACATTAAATACTTTAACCTCTCAGGGCCATTAGTTTCGAGCCCTGCTACCGACCATGTCTCCTTCTGTTAGAAAATCTGCAGCTTCTTTCGTAGGTTAGGAGTCTTTAGTACTTGTTTTCCCCAGGAACGATGAGTAGCTCTCTTGCCGACCCTGAAAAAATGGCTGAAGCACTGTCAGTCACTGTAAAAACTGTAAAACAACAACAACAACAAACACAATAATTAACCACGATTAATACAGTTCAAAGCAAGCTTTTGAAACATCAAAGTTTAACACCACCGAATAGGTTTAAGTACCCGACATCAGTAGGCAAGGTCATAGCAAAATTTATTAATTTTTCATGGCTTGTAAGGGTGTTCAAGCGACCTTGTTGAAACTCGAAGTTTAATTTGATTTGATCTTGAAGCAAATGTGTAATCGGTGTTGAAATAATTACCCGAATAGTTTTACATGTACCTGACATAATTCAGCAAAACGCAAAGTTACGACATGTATTTACATGTTTGGCATATACGGGTATTGACTGACATTATTGTTTCGACCTCTATTTTAGGATGCTACACTGTTTCATTCTGAGTTTGAACATAGCATAACTGTAAGAAAATATTTCGTGTCATGTTTTTCAATATTTAGGGCTAAAGTCATTCCATGTTAAATGTAAATTCAATGTTCAATTGTAGCTATACGTTCCTTCTAGTACAACAACCTCGACAGGATGATACAATTTTTAATCGTCATTTCATAGAACTAACCTTAACAAAGATATAACTGAATTTTAATAACAATCGAAAGAACTATGAACTACTTGCTCGCAAAAAAGTTGACAATGTTTTCCTTAATCGTTTTTCTGTACCCTCATTACGAAATGAGTGCTTAAGCCAGAATGAACCCCATTACGACATTATTCTTTGCTATAGTATTTAGCATAATCGATCTTAAAATCCACGTTAGAGGCGTTTTAGAGTTTAAATAATGGTAAATTCTCAGGATGAGTATTTCTTGTTAATATTTAAACCGCATGCCATCCGAAATAATCTCCGAATACTGTCATACATGTTTCTAAATCAATTTTATATTTAATTGTTCATAGGTTTGAAATTTGAATATCAAATATAAAAAACTCTTGTCGGCATAAAGTGGTTCCGTTAACATAATATTTCAATTATTTAAATATATAAACAATCATCCTGTTATGCATTAGTAACTGCCAACATGAAACATAATTTAAATCAAGTGTTTACTTGAATTCTTAATGCAAGGTCATGTCTAATCTTGGTTGTACAGTACCTGGTATACGTATAAAAATTGCCGAATCATTACATGACTATGGTCTTGCCGGAGAAAAAGGTCATGTATGAAAACATTTATATTGACGAAACTGGATACGGTATCAGGTCAAAGTGCCGACTATTCATGCTGACCCAAACACAGCAGATACCGAATTTGGCGCAAAAATAAAACCTTCTATGATTGAATTGAATAATACAAGAGAGTAATAGAACAATGTTATGAGTATAGGAATGTGATCAAGAGTGCAGGATTTCTTCGAGTTGTGCGTCATACGAGTGCGAAGCTCGGTATGATCCGACCGCAACGAGAGCAAATCCGGTTTCTATGTACCTTTGGACACTTGTCTGTGCAGAAAAACCTGAATTTTAATGACATATTAAACACTTACAATAATTGAAGAATCGCGCGAAATAGGCTTGTGTACGACGTCTTGTTATTTTCATCGTTACAAGTACATGTAGTAACGACGCATTCAAAACCGACGTTATTTAAGTTATCTTTATGCATGAATCTTGTATGGGCCATTTAAATGCACTCTTCAAATAAAACAGCACTGTGCGCATTGTGCGTTTATACAATACCTATTATTTTTCTGTCAGGCCGTATATTTTTATTGAAGAAATACTTTAGGAATATTTATCGGTATATACGGTAATTGGCGACATCAATTCCAGCTACTGACCACATGAAATACAGCTTGCTCAGATTAAGGACTTAACGCCATCTTGGTCCTCTAGTCTATATTTCATTCACAAGCAGACATGTGCATTTGGCGTAATGAGATTTATTTCATCGTTGTTTAAAACAAATAAAGAGTACTTCTTGAACGCTTTAGAAATTTCCCTTTTATTTAAACTCCCAAAAGTGTGTTTGCCGTGTTTTAGTTTTGGCATCGAAATCTAAAGTTTATCAGTTTTCTTCGACAACTAGGATATTCTTCCATTATATCTATTTTTTGAGCTCGAAAATATTGTGTTCGCCCGGAATACAATTCATTGTAGACAGTGCTTACAATTATGTCTGTGGAATAAATTTATTACATGTAATTAAATTGGAGCATGTATATTACCTAGATAACTTTTTTTCAATACGTTACAGCGGACCACCAAATTGGTCCTTATGCAGAAATTGATTTGGTGACCATTTTCTCGATTTTACGATACATATTTCATAGGTTTTCTGAAGACATTAATATGATTCTCACGCTAGACCAAAAACCTATGCAAAGTCACTGGGGCAAAAAGAGGACCCACTGTAACATCAGCATGGTCAGAATGAGAGAATATAGTTGGTTTAGGTTAGTGTTTGATCATAGTTATATTTATACGTGTATATGTCTATGCAGATTTATTCTAAATATATACAAATATCATCTAGATTTTATTTTGTTAACTTTCAAGCTGGCTGCAGTTCTAGTATTATTTTTGGCGCTTGAAATAGCCTTTGAAGCAAAACATATTGGTATGTTCAGATATAATGAAAAAATGATTGAACAACTGTTAAAGAACTACATAAAGCATGTTAACTGCATTACTAAACTCAAGAAAATGGTAACGGAAGGCGTCTTATGGAACTTTATTATACTGCAAATATTTCAGTGGAGTCATCTCATAAGTTTTTGTTAGAATCCACCACCTGCTGAAGTCACTAGGCTACGGTTACCTTGACGACAGATAGCTGTGATCCGTTTTCTGTAACGGAAGTGTTAGTGCTGACAACAGTACAATAGATTAGCAGACGACTGAGGTGTTTGCTAAAGAACGTTTAGTTGCCTTCTGTTTCAAGTTTCAATGTCAAAACATTTTCATAGTTTCAAGTAAATCATTGAGTGGTTTTCTACAGTTTCTTGTAGCTGTGCTAATCATAGTTACTTAAAACTACGTGTACTTGTAATATGCATTTATGTACAATATGTCTTGAATCGCAACCAAAACGATAGGTAAAAGGAGGTATAATAAATTTCCAAACATTAGTGCATTTCTAATGATTTCCATCTAAATATATCATTTTTAATGCAAATATTTAACAAATATAATACAATAGGTCTTATATTTACCATCTTTCCTAAGGCAAAGTTTGTGTATTCAAATCATTTTGGTACTTTGTAGGTTGATAAATGTCTTGACTTGGTTGGGCAGACTCAGGATAGGAAAAGCAATTTTTAGAAATACCTCCAGTGACGAAATCTGTAATTGAATTAAGCTGGCTAATTGACCATAAATGAGTGTCTCTAAATGATCCCATCTTAAAGGTTTCAAACAAATATGTTACATGGTCAAATTCTTTTTATCCACCTTTAAGTAACCAATTGTGTTGAACAACCATGCTTTTGTACAAATCTGTGATGAAAGATTGACTAGCAGGATTCTTGTAAAGCATCCTATGTCTTTGGATGGATTTCCTGATTTACATTGGGTCAACCATATATCGGCTGTATTAATCCCCAGTCGGTAATTTTTGCCAAGCTTTGGCTTTATTAACAGTTTCTTCTTATCAATTTACAATTTTAAGCCTGTTTGCTTTGATGCTAGTGTGTCTTGCTGCAAAGTACACCATCAATGCCAGAACATGTAAAGTAAGCGACAAATTGTATAAAAAAGCAATGCTAGTATTTTTATAGCTGCTGGCCTTTGGTGCGTGTGGGGATAATGCTTTAATTTTTTAATACGAATTGCATGTTTGATATTACGTTATTTTTTTCTTTACTATTTTAGTAGTTGAAGTTGAACGTTTCTTCAAGAGCTGTTATTGATGCTTGATGATATAGAAAATACTGCACATATACATACGTTTATATAATGCAAGTTTGTTCGCACCGTTCGTTGTAATAATGCTATACTAAACAAAACTTCTAACGCACCACTTGCCCCTTTCCTTCTGTATTTAGTTATCGACCCTTCCAATATCTGCCATCTATGTATCAGCTGTCTGTGTATATATTTTAATCACCATATAGAGACTTTTTAACCTAAATTTTATTGGAAACTGGAAATAAACATGTATGTCTTAACATGTTTTCAACGAAATTGACCTTCTGATCAGCTTTTTTTAAGCAACTTATTTTAGACAAGTTATATAACAAATTTTACCAGTGATTAGTAAAAAGCCAAGGCCGTGCCGCTTATCTTTTTTACGATTCCTTTTTGTTCTTTTATTTTTATACATATTTCATAATATCTTAAGTTGATTTCGCAAAACTTGATTTCATTACATTGACTAATGCATTGATATCAATCATTAAGGTCATCAGAGATTAATATAATCTAATCTTTTCACTGGGCCCTTTCATTTCGTCCGTTTATTTTGTCTGGTTTACCATCACGGTAGAGCCATAGTCCGTAGATTATTCAAGCCTTTTCGTGACTCATATGTAACAAGCCTTCTTTGTACTGGTAACACTGGCTCTAGTTATCTTATTTCTTTCATTCATGAAATTTAGAAAATTACAATTTCAGTATCAATTTCAATAAGAAATAAATGCGAATGGGGACTAATCTTTAAGTTGTTGTATTCATCCTTTAAAGACAACATCGTCGCTAGATTATTAAGCAGCTTCTGGTTCACATTAAGGGTTTTGAGGGCTAAAGCATGTATATTAAAGGTATAAATATTAGTCCTCTCAAAAATATTAAACATGATACTTGTGATTTTAATTAAGTTTTAAATTGAAACACCTTCTACACTAGAAGTTTTTAACACGCTATTTTTTTGTTGATAATGAAGCAAAAGTGAACTTAACTCACCAATTAACATTTGATTTGGACGAATATGTAAACGTTATGCAGTGATAACTTTCATTTGAAGAATAGATAAATAGGCCTATCGTTAACTACAAACCTATTTTTTTAACCTAATTGCCTCGGACGATTTATGACAACCGTAATACAGGTTAAATGGGTTCTAGTTTTTGGAGGGCTAGTTATAAATGAGTAGTAACTGTGTAGTGTTTCTGTACATTTATTTCGTTTCTTATTTATATGTTAATTTTTATCGGTACTATATCACTTATAATTGATTGTTTGATTGTAACATATGAACTGATATGACTATGTACTATCTTGGTACTTGGATTGAAAGTTTTGTTTTGTTCTTTCAAGATGAAAAAATAAGCTTTTCTAGCATGAGGAACAAATATTTTGGTTTTATCAAACTTCCAGGATGATTATTATCAAACTGATTATTAAATAAACCCTTTAAGTTTTCATATTGAAACTGTGTTAAACAGTGAACTGGAAACAGTCAGTGAATGGCTTATTTGTAACAAGTTGTCTTTGCATTTATGGAAAACAAAGTCCATTTTGTTTGGCTCAAAACCAAAAATAAGGTCTCAATATCGTATGCAAATATCATGTAATGGCAGGATTATTGATGCTGTCCATTCAGTTAAAAATTTTGTCGTTATTTTGGACCACAGCATGTCTGTTGAGCCTATAGCAAGGTCAGTAATTAGTAAAAGCCAACTCTAGGTTAAAGTTCATGTATAGAAAACGTGATTTTCTAACACAACATACCATTATTGGTTACATCCCTCATCCAGTGCCACTTTTTATGCCTGTTCCTTTTGGAACCAAGGTTTGACACAGTTGTTGAAAAGTAGACTTCAAACAGCCCAAAACAAATGTGTGTGATTCGTCTTGAATATAGAGTTTATGTCTCATGTTGGTCCAGGCCAGTTTAGGTATTTAAAGTGGTTACCAGTTGAAAAACGGGTTGTTTTGTGTCATGTTTTCAAAGCTAAGTAAAATGTTAATCCTGTACACTCATTACACAATCATTGTACACGGTTTAGGGTAATTTCTTGTCCCAACCTGATGATCCATCCAAGTTAAATTTCAATGACAGTGGTTGATACTGGACTCTCAAGGTGAAGGGATTTGGTAAAAAGTCTTTTGCTTATCAGGAGTGTATCCTTTGGAATAACTTGCCACAGTTGATACGTACTATTAAAGTTTTTAAGCACTTCAACGAAGGCGTCAAACATCATTTGTTATCCTAGTTTTAACATTGTGTCTTATCATTGTTAACGATCTATTTGCATTATTGTTTTAGTGACTTATCATTCCTATCGATATTAACGATATTACTTTAAAATTTTTAATTTAGTCAGTGCTTTTATTGTCATAAGACTGATTGATGCTCATATAACTGAAATCTTTAGTCATACAGTACTTTGATCCCATGCATACAATGATGTTGTAATAACCTAGGTCTGTGATACTATACACATGTAATACCGTTGATTCATTTGAAGTAAATAATCATGCCTTTACATGGTGTGCCATCAATGTCAAAGATACAATAGAAATAAGGGAGAATCATTTTTTATTGATGTGCATATCATGGTTTATAAACTTGTAATTATCTGTATATGTATGCATCATGTTTGTTTTAACCATGTTTATACATCAGTGATATATTGAAATACCTACCTACCTACCTACCTACCTACCTACCTACCTACCTACCTACCAGTAAATCGAATGTTTCAGACCAATAACACAGCTGGCCCTACCCTAATGTTTCATTTGTACTAATTATAATCATGAGCTGAATGAATTCGATACAATATACCTATTTTGTTTCAATATTAACTTTGTTACAAAGATAGTGCTCAGTACTTGGCTATATTAGTGAAATGTTGTGTACATGAGAACAAATTGTGAGTTTTCAAACCTGAGTTGAAAGTCATTTACGAAGATAGTCGGCTTCTCGTTATTGAATTAGGATAAAAAGGCAATTTGCGATAATGCGCTGTCTAATTTGGCGAATAACATACCTGTATATGCGCCTAACAAACTTAATTAACAAACGTGTTTATTATATAAGTTAACTTTTGTATAAAACTACTGTTCAGTTTCACATTAAGCATTGTCTTGAACAATTGTTGTTAAGATCGGCAACACATTATCATTTCAGTTTTTTACGCAGAAACTACATGTCGTATTATTTCATTACTTTTTAACTCAGAAACTATTTTTGTTAACAAATCTTTGACAGCGCAATTCTTTATTCGTGAAAAGATGAAAGATGGAAATAATTAAACTGAAGTCATTGTTACTAATAGTAACATTTATTTCGGAAATTTCAGCAAAAAACATAAATTTCACCTTGACGCAGGCTAAGCTTTGTTCATATGTTTCCTTATGCACGTTATCCAATACTTCGAGTTACCAATCAAACCGATATGTTGTACCGTGCTGCCGGGATTGCTCGTGTGATAAACAATGTGAAGTATTTGACACATGTTGTCCAGATTATAATGGTGAATGGTACAGGAAGATGTCGCCGCATAACTTGATGGAATCAGTGCCGAACGGATCTGAACGTGTCAACAATAATCATACTGCATTAGGCTGCGTTAGAACCCACTACGGGTTCCTTTATAGCAATGCAGGATATGTAATGGTAGATTCGTGTCCTGAAACATTCACTGACAATACCACTAAAGTCCGTTGTGAAACAAAATGGGATTATCAGAAGAATGTGGACATTTACGACCACCTACCTGTTTCGGATAAGGTGACTGGACAGACTTTCAAAAACCGTTTTTGTTTGTCGTGTCACTCTCCCACAAATAGTTCATATCAGTCCTGGGATTTCCGGCTTGTGTGTAGCACAATACCAATGTCGGACATTTTCAATTCGACGTGTCCTTTTGATATCGCAGAAGAGATATTTCGTAGTATGTCAACGATATGCAGTATCGTTTTCAGACCGAGAAATGATTCCAACGGAGGTGTAACGACCAAAGCATGCCTACAAGAAGAAATAATCGACACTTGTGAAGACGATTTTGTGGACCATGGTGTTATAAGAGCTTGTAATGAATACAAATGGCCAGTGATGGTACAGAATCGCCTAAAATTGGAAACATACATGAATTACGCATGCATGGTTTGTAATAGAATTAAATTTAACGACTGGTGTTTTGTACACAATACTCTGGATTATCGTGCAAGACCACATTTTATAGGCGCTTTTAATGTGGAAATGCCTGAACTGAAGCCGAATGAAACGTGGGGGCGATACCTAAACAACAATCGTGCACAAGATGTGATAATTCGACGAAATTTTATAAATGCAAACAAGCATTGTTCAGAGGGATTCATTTATGACGAGAGAAAGATAAAACATTGCTGTCATAATATACTGCCACGCACTGCACAATATGCGTCTCCCATCAACGCTTTAATGTTTTGAGTTAAAAATCGTTGTTTGATTTTTCAGTTATTTGTTTCTACAAATGAAATGTTTATTAGTTCCAGATATTTTGGATGTATCCCTGTATCTTAATTTTTATACGCGACTTAGATAACAAACTTTAATTTGAGAATGGTTTCCTTAGGCCGATTACAACACACTTCTGTACAACAATTTCCTCCTTTACGGCGCTATTCCTTATGTTGCGAATATGTTGCTAAAGGACGACACCTTCTGCATTTCTTTGAATTTGGACATATATGTATCTGTACAAATAGCAGTTTTGTTTACCTTTATTGAATTGAATGTTGGCTCACAAATACGATAAGGTTAACAAATTAATTAACAGGTTAATAACGTAATAATAGGCCTACATAAAAATTAATTTGTACAAAACATGAAAAGTTTATACGAAACCTATGTGACATTTGAAGCGTGAATACACTCAATATAGAATAATTTACCTAAATGTACGTCCAGTAGATACAAAATTGCAACATTCTTAAAAAGTAAATATAAGGCGGCATTGTTCACTCAAAAAATGAATGACGTCACATACCACAATTTGACGTCAAAACTCACTTCGATTTACATGGGCAGTAAATTATTCCAGGAAGCATTTTCTAACATCATCATCTATTTCAGTAAAACATATATGATATTTCGATATATATGATATCTGGTGAAATATTTAATGATCTCTTTCCACAATATGCTTTTTCCAAAGGGTATAGCCAAAATAAAAAAAAAATCATTTCCAATCACTGTTGCCAAAGCAATGGCTTGAAAAATTTTGAAGCAAATTGTATGTTTCTTTGCTGGAAAATATAATAGCTGTTAGTTTTTAACATTGGTTTTGCATTTAGAGACGTTGACAAAAATGTAAATTTTATTTTGTTTGCAATCTATTATTGTCGAATAGTGTCACAAATGTCGGAAGGCCCATTTTCGTGCGACACCGGTCATATATGTTTTATATACGTTGAAGTGTGTATAATATGTTTAATGCAATTACATGTCTATCACTTGAGAAAATATAAAGAAAATATAAAACTAGATTTGGCATGGTCGTAAAACAAGGAAAACTGTTTCGAAGTTCTCTAAACATTCAGAACCAGGCTGTTTTGGTCTTAACCTCGATGATTTAAAGCAAAAACGCTAAGAGGAAATGAGGTCGAATATCAATCAGTACGTATGTGTTTAAATAGAATTTATGTCCACTACTGGCAAATGTAATTCATTTGTATAGTCCTCGTCGTTTTTATATATACATGGTGATAAAATCAACATCAGTAAATATTTGTATACTATAGATTTTCACATTCACATCAACATCATAAATAGTTGTATGCTATCATACTTTAAATCTCCAGTTAGCATGTCATCTACACATGTAAATGTACCTATGTAAACTTAATTGCAATTAAAATTCCCATAGACTAAAATTCTACACAAATAAGCGTAGTGTATATCCTTGACAACAAAATGTTTAAATGTACTTGAAAGTCATCGTAATTCGAACAAAAAATGAATCGGGGGTGATGGTTTAGTTGCGTCATATTCCTTTGTATCGACAAGGAAGTATTGCAAGTAATGTACTTTGAAGTAAGCCTCTAATGTCCCTTCCAAACATCAACCTATTTCTTCCAGGCATTTGCCTATAACTTTCTCAGTGACATTGTACAAGGCTTCTTCGGATGTTAAACTTTTTTATGACTACCCCTTGTAATCAAAATCTATTCCGGAAAGTAACAAACATGAGTCATTGTACCTGATACATGTACAATTCATTTACAAAACCAGGAAAAAATAATACTAGTGGGTACATTTGTCCGTAGATCGCTTCTCACTTCACCTATTTCCCCGGAAATTACAACCCATTGCACTATTAGCAATCGAGACCCCCACCAGTTTGTTTTGTATGTTCAGTTATGTTTTCGAGCAATCTACCGGGACACTTGCGTTTCGCATTGTTTTGCAATCAAATTTAACTAACGAGGAAGTTACACTTAGTGCTTTGCCTTAAATCATTGTTATCTTTTGTGACAGTCAAATTAAAGTATGTATTTACGCGCTTTCACAAATGAGGCTACTCGTTCTCTTTTATGATTAATTCCGAACATTTCGTTTATTCTTACGCTCTTTTACATATGAGGTTACTCGTTTTCTTTAATAATTGATTCCGGAAACGGCCGAACGAGCAAGATTGTTTAATAGGTTTTCAATATAATTTTGACCGTCCCTCTAAATACTTAATAAGGGTAGAATACGCAAAATCTATTTTGAAAAAGCAAGTGAAGCACATTTGTAAAAATAAGCAGATTATAGAGGATATTTGTTTGATAGGAATATCAAATTTATTTTACAATTCCCCCAAAAAAAAATCCCCCCCCCAACCCCCCCCCCCCCCAAAAAAACCCCCCCCCCCCCCCCCCCCCCCCCCCACAAAAAAACCCCCCCCCCTCCCCCCCCCCCCCCCCCCCCCCCCCCCCCCCCCCCCCCCCCCCCCCCCCCCCCCCCGAAACAAACAATTTTTCTTTTTTATTTTCCCCCCCCCCCCCATGTTTGCTTGACAAATAATCAGGAAAATTTGTCATAGTATTCATTCCCCATGGAGAACCCCATAATAAAAGAACTGCATTACTTCCATCATTACTGACAGAGCAACAAAAGTAGTTCTAAAGTTTATTTCAGATAAAAGTATTTAAAATGTCAAACTATCTCCATAACCAATGAACGAAATATCAATTTTAAGATATCAATTTATAAGATATAAATTGAAACAATTGTTAAATAACATGTCTGCACTTCCCACGCCATGAATTGCGGGTATACCCAACAGCAAAACGTGAAAAAAAATGGTATTAACAGTGGTTTCACTTTTATTTCCTGAAACTCTTTAATTCACTCAAAAAGGAATTAAAGGGCAAGAATTTAAACAGATGCTAAGACGATAAGGAAAAGAAAACTTCTTACGACGATTAAAAGTTATAATAAAGGAATCTATACAATACCGGTTTAAATCTATTGGTATATTGTTTTATACATAACTTTCCGTTTAGGCTAGACAAATCGTCTTGGTAACTAATTTATAAGTCTTTTTTCATCAAGCATCACCGTTTCAACTTGCTATCTAGGTAACTATTTTACTTCTTTCACACACGTTCAACTTGCTACTAGGCTATTTTGTCTTTTTTCATGCCTCACCGTTTCAACTTGCTACTAGGTATGTTTCTTTCACCCCGTTTCTTGCCTGGCTTTTTTTTTTTCATCAGCACTTTCAACTTGCATTTTAGGTAAATTTTATACTTTTTCATGCTCACCGTTTCAACTCTGCTACAGCATTTCTTTTCTCAAGCCTCGCCGTTTCAACTTGCTATCTGTAACTTAATTTATGTAGTCTTTTTCATTTAGCCTCACGTTTCAACTTTTTATTTAAATAAATAATTTATTTTTTTTTTTTCCAACCCCCCCCCCTTTAATTTTTTATTAAAAAAAAATTTTTATATTTTTTTTTTTTAATCCCCCCCCCTTCCCTTTTTTTTTTTTTTATTTTTTTTTTTTTTTTTTTTTTTTCCCTCCCCCCCTCCCCTCTTCTTTTTAAATTAATATTTAATTTTTTTTTTTTTTTTTTCCCCCCCCCCCCCCCCCCCCCTCCCCCCTTCCAATATTTTTTTTTTTTTTTCCCCCCCCCCCCCCCCCCCCCCCCCCCCCCCCACCAACCTAAATATATATTTTTCTCCCCCCCCCCCCCCCCCCCCCCCCCCCCCCCCCCCCAAATAAATTAATACTTTTTTTTCCCCCCCCCCCCCCCCCCCCCCCCCCCCCCCCAAAAAAAAATATTCAAATAAAACCCCCCCCCCCCCCCCCCCCCCCCCCCCCCCCCCAAAAAAAAAAAAATCTCCTCCCCCCCCCCCCCCCCCCCCCCCCCCCCCCCCCCCCCCCCCCCAAAAACCCCCCCCCCCCCCCCCCCCCCCCCCCCCCCCCCCCCCCCCCCCCCCCCCCCCCCCCCCCCCCCCCCCCCCCCCCCCCCCCCCCCCCCCCCCCCCCTCTGAACACGGCTTGTATCACGTGACGGTTGTATGAAACTACATTACTCGCGCTACTGCATTGCATGCACAGTCAGCCCGGTTAGTTCAATCGGTATTGCACGAGACTTGCAATCTCTGTGTAGCGGGTTCGATTCCCGGGGATGACCAACTAAAATTACTAACAGTCTTTCGGATGAGACTAAAACCGAGGTCTCATGTATGGGTGCTATACACCTGCCATGTATAAGAACCAGGGGTATCTCTGGAATTGGGACGCTTTCTGTATCCTGCACTATCCTCCGAAACCTAAAATAACTAACCTCTTCTGGGGGCGTTAGTCATACGGGAAACAGGTACCAACGATAAAGCCCTAATATACGATACGATTGCATGCACACTAAAATATTTACCAACAGGTTTCTTTAACAATACCGTATATCGGTGTTTTTTTTTTTCGCGTACATCAAATTCGCGATCATTTCGGTCCTGTTTAAATTTTAGCGAATCTTATTTTGAACCCCCCCGCGAAGAAACCAGCTCTGTAGTGCTAAAATAAACGTAAAATAGCATTTTCTGGCAATACTTCACGCCATACGGAAGCTTAATGTTTCAACTGCAATTATTTGTATGGTATTTAAACCTTCTCCTATTCGCTGATTTTTGTTTCAAACATTAACACGCAAAAAGCGCGATTCTCTCTTCTCGCAAATATAGCAAAAATTAGACACACGCGAAGAAAAAAAAACCGATATACGGTATGCTTATCATACCCAACACCTTTCAAATAAAACTGATTTTCTCTGATTGATATTGTTCTAAAGTCCAAACCAGACATACCAGTATTTATTAATAAATGTCCGGCGTAGGTATGCTTTCTTTAAAGTAGTATGTGCAATTACACTGTCATATCTTTGGTCCGAGTGTATGACTGCAATAAAAACGAAACACCACACTTTAAAAAGACACGTTTGGCTATTTGATAAAGGTAATTACCCACACAAATTTGGATCACTTATAGGACGTACATATTGATACCTGTTCAAATAACATAACGTATGCTATTCTTAACGTCCCAAACTGTATATTCAGAATAAAGAGATTACTAAAAGGCCAAGTGATCCTGCTTGGTTCATTTACAATTTAAAGAACCGTGTTAAACAAATTGTAAAAGCTTTAAAAAAAACGTAAAATTGTGAACATGACATGTATCCTCAAAACAGGAACATTCACGTCTAAATCCTGGTAGTCATGCCTAAACTCTTTTATTAAACCGTCTTCATCTTTATTATTCTCCCGGGACAAGATGGCGACGAACTCGCAGAAGATGACAAAAGCTAGCATTCTCAATTACTTTTTTCGAGACCAAACGATGTTGAATGACGACAATGTACATGTATCTATAATTAATTATGTTTATCCTACAGCTACGATGTATTCGATTGTTGTAACTCCTCCCGAAGATTTACAGTCACTTTCATTGGGCAAAAGCATCGGGACCTGACAGTATCAACAACAAAATCATCAAATTACTTTCTGAAGAACTATCTACATCTCTCTCTGAACGTTTAATTAACCACTGTCTACATCTCATTTCCCTGAAGATTGGAAACAAGCCTGCGTAACTACTAATTTTCGCCCCGGAAACTACCGACCCATAAAGCCCTTGTGCACATAAAGGAACTTATAAATTGAATTTAAACGCACATTCAATCACCTAAATATTTTTACTAGTCAACAGTCACGCTTTATTCCGTGCGATTCAACAGTAAATCAACTACCGTTCTAATACGACTTTTTAACTGAAGCAGTTGATTCTAGGAAAGAAGTCAGGGGCGTGTTTTGTGACATCAGGAAGGCCTTTGATCGAGTTTGGTTAACTGATCACTTGTACAAACTAAACTGTTTAGGTATTACTGGAAGTTTACATATAAGACAAATGTAAATAGCTAATAGCTTCCAGTTCAATCCACGTTTGCATTGTGTGTTACTTAATTATATTGCTGTTAATATAAGGAAAAATATGTTTAAACTAAAGATTACGAAAAGAAATCGAAATTCGACCTACGGCATATCTATCCACCTGAAATCCTAAACGTGATATCTTAACCGGAATATGACTCAATGCTAAATTTTGTTTTCCTAAATCACGAACAATGTTATCTCATATTGCAGTAGCCAATTATTGTTGGCTGTTATGCATCACACCTTTCGGAAACTAACGCTCGATTCGTGTCAAAGTAATACAAACTAATCAATGTCACAACACAAATTGCTGACCCATGTACATAAAATGACCATTTAAAACTAAAAATCCTTCACTGAGGAAATAGTTCTTTACTTTTGAGTGATATACATGTACCGGTTTGTATATCACTGTGGAATTTATAGTAGAAATCTATTAATTGCGAAGCATCTTAACAACAAAATGGAATTAGAATATAGATTTTTGAGTGATATACCGGTTAGTATTTTACTATGTGGAGTTTAGATACGTAGTAATCTAATCAAGACAACCGTTATTTACGAAACATCTATACGACAAACAGTAATATACTAACCGATATATCACTCAAAAGTAAAAATATGTTTCCATTCTATCACGTTTACTTGGAAATAAATATTGAATCAATTTACTACACAAAGTGATGTTCCACGTAGCTAGACAACGCGAAAGCATACTGGCTATTTCCAAAGCTTTTACTCCCAAGTTTCATAATCAAATTGAATTTCACGCACTTAATTGAATTTTATATTTAAGTTTATTTCATGGTTTTCATGAGTGCACTGTTAAATACCGGAGAGTGTTTTGTAGAACAGCTAAAAATAGTTTCAGTGAAATTATTAGCATTTATCCGTGAACCGTCTGAATTCAAAGATCAGTTTGCTAACGGCACCTGGTAAAGAACGTTGATGAGGTCAATACACAACAGGAAAGCCTAGCAACATCTCGCGTACTTTTAAGCATTACATATTTATTTCCTACAACTATGCTTCGAACAGTAAACAAGGAGAATAATTGTAAGTTTTGCGGGGAAAAAACACTATTTAACTCAAAGTGCAATTAAAACACAACTTGAACTATCACTGAAGGTGATGAACCCCCCCCCCCCCCCCCCCCCCCCCCCCCCCTTTTTTTATATTATTTTTTTTTTTTTTTTTTTTTTTATTGGACTTGCACAACTTAAGGCATAGTACGTACACATGTATCACTTCTGTGAATTATAATAAACTTCTGACCATGGGTTATGAGCACACAATATTTTATTATCTGGAGCCCCGCGACCTTGACCTGGTGATCCGAAACATAGACTATGCATAACTAGGCATGGTACCTATTACTTCTGTAAAGTATCATTAAATTGTGACGAGGGGTTTGGAGATTAAAAGCGCACAAGAGTTTAATACCTCGAGCCCCTGTGACCTTGACATTTGACCTAGTGACCCGAAAGATAGACCATGAACAACTAGGCATTAAACTGATCACTTCTGTATAATATCCGTAAATAGTGACCAGGGGTATTGGATATTTAGTATCCTCAATATTTTACTATCTCGAGCCTAGTGACCCGAAACATTAAACATGCACAACTAGACACGGTACTTATCACTTCTGTGAAGTATCATAAAATTCTGACTAGGGATTTTTGAGATTTAGTGTCCACTAGATTCCGTCAACAGACGAACAGAAGGACGGACGGACAGACAGATAAGCTGAATGCAGTATACCCCCCCTTACACCTTGTGTTCGGGGGATATAAAAACCGGTAATTTAAACCTGTGTGAAGGCTTTTAATTTTGTTGAATAAGCGGAGGATTTCTAATAGCTGAAGATAATTCCGGTCATCTAAGGTGATACACTATATTTTATATCACGCTCAAATCTGTATTTGCCTATACGGGACGAAAATGGCAATAGTATTAGAATTACTAACTTTATGAATTTAACAACTAATAGGGATATACATAACTAAAACTCTTTGAATAGGGAAAACAGTCTGCCGTTGTGCCTAGACAAGTCCGTTTTCCGTTCGCATCAGAGTTTGAGTGGTAAGAGTCGCTTAACTTAAGTCACGGAATTGCTTCAGGGTCATGGATTCGAGCCCTGCTATCAGCCATGTCTCCTTATATGTAAAATGACCAGAATGCAGTTGATACGGTGTCAAACACCTTACGCAAAAATAGTTTTTACCGTGGTTTATTCAAACCCTGTCTAAATCATGTAAAACTCAACATGCTTTAGACATGGTTTAAAAATCCGTATGTTCACACCCATTACTTTACCATGTTTGACTGTATTTCATTCTGGTTAGACTTCATCAGTTTGACAACATATCCCATATGTACTGTCCTGTCATACAATGTATTGTCTTACAATGTATCTGATTGTAATTGACGACTGGTATCTACATGTAGGTCACACAATATTTCAGATATATATAGTATTTTTGTTTTTCAGAGACAGTGTCGTCAAGTTCTCTGTCCGGTTTATTTCTTCGTCAAGAATGGCAAATGTGAACCTATGTTTGCTGTAATAGAAAATGTATTTTACAAGATTATCCTGGAAATTCTGCTACCATACTCGATAAAGGGAGCATCAGTAAATGTCGTCGATACGGCTTTATTTTCGAGTCTGGATGATATTTTTCAGGAAAGGCTTGGTAAGGAAAACTTCGACCTCAGTTTTTGGAGAAATATTATATCGACCAACGAAATCAAAAGAGATGTCAAATATGTAGTTTTCATAGCTGTCAAATGGCAGTTTGCTGAAGGAAGTTACCTTACCCTTCTACAAACTGTAAGCCGTCTTGTACTTATTGAAAGACAATTTTGCCTATTTCTATTTCAATGAAAAACGTTGAGTTCAACGTGAATGTAGGGCTTACGTTTGGAACATTTGTTGCTTTGTACCCCACAGGTAATGGGTATCGGCTAATTTATCTACAACAGGTTGATCCAGTGAAAATAGCACACTTGCATCCCGTGAGACCGTTTGGGTGGAAGCCGTTCAGTAAGAACACAAATCTTGGAATGGATATCAAAAAAACATCATTTTGCCACACGGTTGAAATCGCTGAAGAAGAGATACGATGGATCATTCCTTTCGGACGCTTTATAGAAGGTTTAGCTACGAAACGGATTCTGAATTATCACCTCACTCAAAAAGGAACCATTGTTTGTATAGATGAAGTATCTATTGATGTTGAGAAAAGGTCAATCTATGTTATGAATTCCAATGCATCACTGAGTTACTTGAATGAATGACAACCAAAACCAAAAACCAAAACACGACCTGAATTCATTGACAGTACCAGTGACGTAACAAGCAACGAAGTAAGTCATAATATAGATACGAAATCCTTTCCGGCCATTATTTCTTCGTGTGGATTAGTTCTAGCGTTTGTCGTTATCAGGTGTTTTCTGAAAAGATATGCTAACTGTTCTCAAACAAATGATGATATCGGACTGGACACAAACGCTGACGGATTTGTTGAAAACATTCAAATGTCACATATCAGAACGAGACCAGAAAGCATTGACGAAAATTGAAAACTTTATCTATCATTATGCTTTTGTCATTTTTTTTGTTTGATCCGTATGATGAAAAGCAATTTTAGACATTTGAAACCATGATACTTAGATCATAGATAACAAATCTTTCAGTCTGTTCTTACTTAATTCTATAAGTCCTGACAAAAATATAAATCAATCTAAGTATTTTACTGAAGAGAAATTGCGAATGTTGTGCTTTTGTTTATTTTCATTGGATTGCATAAACGATATGGGTAAAGTCACGGAATACCCTGTCTTAATGACAAAATGTTTGATTTTGAGTTTTTTATATTTTCATCAAGTTCAATCCTTTAGAAACAAAAAGTCGAAACAATTATTGCAAAATATTATTTACGGAGACGTTTTGTTTGACATAGGTATTGATGTAAAACTAACGTTATTTTCGTGGTAATTTTGACGTCGACACGATCGTTTGAATCCATATTTTTGAAAATTAACCATATTGACTACATTTATATTTTTAAATGCAAAGGCCAAGCAATGTTGAACATGGATATAGAAAATGATATTCAACAGGATTTGTGTCCATGATGGGTGAGCCTGGTTGCCTAGCAACGGGAGCATTTCATAACTATCTTATCTATTGCCAAATTACCCTCAAACAAAAACCTGTATCAATGAAAACATGCTTTCATTTTTTTCTTATTAGATTTTTACGAACATACATGACACATCATCCAAAAATAACTATTATTAAAAGAGCTATGACGTTTTGTTTGACATAGGGTCTTAATGAAAAACGAACGTTATTTTGACGTCGTAGCAATTATGACGTCGCATCCGTCGTCAGAATCAATGCTTTTGCAAATTAACTATATTGAGTTTTTAGATACAAAATCACAGCAATGCTGAACATGGATATAGAGGAACATATTCTACAGGATTCGCGTCTATGGTGGTTAATCTTGGTTGCCTAGCAACGGAAACATTTCATAACCATCTGGTGTATTGCTTATAGACACTGAAACTATCACCTGTTTTGATTTTGCTTTTTTATAAAGATACAACCTTTTAAAAGACAAACAAGAAAATAATCGGAAAATAGTAAATATCAACAGAGCTATGACGTTTTCTATGACATAGGTACTAATGAGAAACAAACGTTATTTTGATGACGTAGTAATGTTTGCGTCGCAACCGTAATTAGAATCAATGCTTTTGTAAATCAAGCATATTACCTTTTTACGGAAACAAAAACACAGCAATGGTGAACATGAATATAGAAGAAGATATCCAACAAGATTCGCGTCCCTGATGGGTAAACACGATTGCCTAGCAACGACAACTTCCAATAACTATCTTGTGTATTGCTTAAAGCAACCGGAACTGAAACATAGATCAATAAAACCTGTTTTAATCTAGTTTTTTTTTTATCATAATTGTATAAAGATACGTCATTTATGGAAACAAACACGAAAAATAATCATGAAAAGAGCTATAGCGCTTTATATGACATATATACTTAATAAGAAACTAAGTTATTTTGACTTCGTAGCAATTTTTACGTCGGAACCTTCATTGGAATCAATGTTTTTGAAAATGAAGCATCTTAACTTAAAATTGGAGGTAACTGTTTTTGAATATGAAATATATTATGTATGATCATAGAATGAGGCATACCTTGTTTAAATATTTATATTTGTTAATGAATATCAGCTATTTATTGATATTGTCACGGCCATTTAATAGATTTAAATATATATATAAATACATGTTATAAAAATCGACATTCTGAAAAGCGATGGGTGGTAATATTTGTATGATGCTATAGTGTGGACACGAATTGTTTTTTGATGTTTTGTGATTGTTATGTAAAGTGGAAGGGAAGCACGCTGAGGCCGCCAAGTATTGCGAATAATGTATGTTCTACTTTTGTGATGTTAGTGTTAGGAACCTAGGAGCAATGACAAGTATCCGCTGCACCATGGACACCGACTTTTAGATGAGAACAAATTTACAAAAGTCAACAAACCCGCACATACGCCTTTGCTATCGAAGCGTTTCTTCTGTGGTAGGCATGATGTCGTGAGCGCAGATTCTGCAAAGCTTTCGAAAACAGGTTTTTTAATACTAATTCACATTGTTATATTTAACTGATAAATAAGGCGAAAGCGCTATGTTTATTGAAGTACTATATATATCAAGAGACGAATCCTAAAGAACTGAACGAGGGTTTACATGTCCACGGGCTACACTGACTACACATATTGACGGTACATGAAGCCTTGTCAGTATCTGGTATGTTTTCCATTTGCCTGGTTCACAAGCACACACAGGACAATATAGAACGTATATACCTTCTAATAGTGGTGGTTGTTGTGCGAGTTTAACGCTAGTTTTAATCGTATTTCTGTCATTTTACAGGGGTGCAGTTTATCCTCAATCCATCAGATGTTACAGTAATTTCAAGTCAGCGACTCTTACCACTTGATCACGTGGGTGGTCGGTTTCACTCCATTTCAAGTGCTATAGACAGTTCACGATGCACAGATCGCTGCAGTGGCCGTTTCCTAACTCCAATTTCGGTCTCATTAATCCGAGAGATGTTCTATTTGGGGAAAATACCCGGTATGTAGACGATGCTAGCCATTCCATCACATGCACATAATTGTTTTCAAGCAAATCCAATTTCTCGCGTGCTGTGTGCAGGTGACAAAGTCTTAAATCTATAAACAATGAATGTGTCACCTCATAGTAGGTACCTTACTGATTAATGATAGCTGATATCGGGTCAATAATGTAAAAAAACAATCTACATAAATTGATTGCCTGCAGATAAAAGTGAAAAATTCTAGATGTCATATCATGCATAAACTTACCCTGTGACGTACTTTTTATTTTAGGATAATTTTAATTCTCGCAGTAGGTAAATTTTAAAGATCGATGTCATAATAAAAACAATTGTACTGTTAATTTTTACTCTAATAGAATTTAAATCTGATGTAATCTTATTTTAGATACCTGGCCGACGTAGCCTATTTAAGAACTAACTGTGAGCTGAGGGACTGGTGTGCAAAACGGATTGACTTACTTTGCGGCTTAAAAATGCCAAAATGTCCGTATAACTGTCACTAGGTAGGCAGGGCGGATCGACCTACTTTTATGGTATGTAACGTCCGTATACCTGTCACCGCTGTAGCTAATCAGAAGAGACTTGCCAGTTCTGACTTACAACGGTCACCGTTTTTGCACATTGGTTCCAGAGGCTTACTAAAACAATATTTGATACTTTATTAAGTCAATCCTATGGCAATTTACTATACGATTAAAATAAGTGGTCACACTAATAGGTTTACTATAATAATAGAAATGTTATGATCATATAAGTAATTGTTGCAATAATTATATAAATTGTAAAAACACCATAAAAGACATATACCATAAACATATGCATCACATAAGAAAGAATTGTTAAACATACATTATAAGGTTCTATGCCACCAAACAGGCTCTCACTTGATTGCACGCTAGACGGCAAATGAAAAATATTAAGCAACTCCATACGTGGCAAAATGGCACTCTTAATTTGGATGCGAATGCCTTTCTGTACAGAATTAAACAAGACCGGGTGCCACTGCCTAGCATTCTAGTTACATATTACGGCGAACCTAAAAGGACACCGTTGTGAATGATGTTGAAACTTAACGCTGATGAAAGAAAACAATTCGTACCTGCAGTTTTTGTCAAAACAGAAAAAAAAGATACATTTACATATTCTGTTCATGAAACGGAAAATGTAGACATGTGTACACATCCTTAAACGGTAACTTAAGTATTTTTTGTAATTATCATTTATTAATTTATTGGATATCTTTTTGCCAACCACCTCAATTAAAACATATAATTATAAAGCTAGTTGATGGCAGAAATAAAACCTATGGAATCAAAATAGTGTTTTCGTTTCTATGGTGACGATGGAATTGCCGTACCTGCGAAAACAAGACACATATGAGATTTTAATATTCTGTAATTATTCATTTGCTTACGTTTTGTCTAGTCTTCTGGCTAAATAAAAATTATTTTGTCATGACAACATGAAAGGAAATGTATGTAAATAAATAGTGTGGTATAATGTGTTTACTTTGTAAGAGTGTAGTTAATGTGTTCACAATAGTATTGTAGCCGTGTAGCAGTAAGAAGTGATAGTAGTCTAAGTCTAACCCATTGCCCTTTATTCCCTATCACCCTCCACTTTACACGGCCGTACTGGTCTGTACATAAGATGAAATTGACAAAAGCATGACGAATATTCTTGTCATTTTCTTCGTTATTTCGCTTTCATAATGAATAGTAGAAAAAGTAGAGTTGACGAACTTGTTTCATTTACTTACCTCGTAATAGAAATGATATTTTATATCACGTTTTGGTACCTGGTGAAATTATCTGAATATCATCAAAATATTGTACCACCCGACTCACTGATTCCAAAATTGCATTCAAATTTGGCGAATTGTATCACTTTGAACTGTTTAGAAATTCATTGTTGCAGGATGAGAACGCTTAATGTGGCACACTCCGAACATTCACGTTGTTGATCGGTTGAAAATAAACGCATGCATACGACAAATTTTTCTTTAAATGGGGTAAATATGTAAATGTTATTAATACACAGCTGGAAATAAACTAAAAACAGGTAAACTAAACCAGACTGTCCACATGCAAACTGGAAACAACAGAAGGCAAAGTAAACACAGACAAAACTTTGAAAGACTTATAGGCCAAGATACACAGGCAATACATAAAGTCTTATATACTATATATGTAATACTGATGTTGTAAGGCTTCTGCCAAACCTGTCCTGTGGGGTTTGTTATGGGAGTATTACTAAGGTTTAAGGTTTTACAAACTTAAGATTTACAATCATTTCCATTCCAAAAAGCCTTTTGATTTTTATATTGGCTGAAGATAACTAAAAGTCTGTAGTTTTCTGGGAGAGAATATAAAAGAAAAGGTGCGGTATACCTGAAAGAATTATTACCGTTATTTGTAGTTCTGACTTGAGGTACCTGAAAAATGCTGGAATATCGAAATTTTTAAGATAGCTCTTTTTTAGTAATGAGATTACATGGTACTGGAGGTACTAAATTATGTAATGTTTTATAATTTTTTGCCGCCATTGTTCATTCTTTTTACATGTAAAGATGGTAGTTTAGCTTTATTTAATGATTCTTCATATGAACAACAATAATCTTCATAAATATATCCAAGTGCTCGTTCTTTTGAATTTTCTCAATTTTCATT
Organism: Saxidomus purpurata; assembly: GCA_022818135.1. Classification (NCBI taxonomy): domain Eukaryota; kingdom Metazoa; phylum Mollusca; class Bivalvia; order Venerida; family Veneridae; genus Saxidomus; species Saxidomus purpurata. Next base: position 26,888,439 of record JAFMSR010000007.1, read on the forward strand.
GAAAAAAAGGTGCCAATAGTGTGGACAAAAATTAAAGTTTGAAAGTATGAGAGTAAGCCTGTTTAATTTTCCAACATTTTTTCACATTTTGTATGTATATTTTGTCTTCGATTTGACTTATTTCAGTTAAAAAACACATATTATGCCTCGTTTTCAATATTAATATGCATCGGGTTGATATTTGTTATTTAGCAAAAAAAACTTTTTTATAAATCTGAAATAAGTGATTTGTTGTTGTTATAGTAAACATGCGTTTCGATAATGATAACGATGAACCGTATTTAAAAGTTCAGTTTACATGTACTACCTCACTTGATGTTTTGACCTAGATCACTACTCACATGATAATGCTGATCAGTAACAATTTAATTAAAGGGCGTATTTTCCTCCGCTCAATCTGTGTATATCTAAATGTCCTCTTAAGAGATTTCACTGCTGAAAATCAAAATAACAAGACATTTTATTGTACCTGTTTTTCATAGAGAAGAACATATTACTGTATCGTTTCTGGAAATTAATGATGGGTCAATGATTTGACTTTTTCGCAATGTTAATATTTACTCAACAGAATTACTTAAACAGAATTAACCCGAAGTCGCGTTCGTCAACGCTTTTGTTGGTGGTATGTTTTTCAGAATAGGAATAAATTTCCATCTTTTCTAATACAATGTGCCAGACGTTAAGATGAAAAATTAGAGATAGTGGTATTCTTTTATCACCTGAATATATATTATGTTCCGTATCGCTATCCCACCCACTTTACCAAAAATATGTTTTCCCCAATATACTGGATTCCTAGCAGTTCTCGGGCGGAAAATGAACATTTTTGTATTTATTGTAGCAACAAATACTGGTAAACCCATAAAATTTTCCAAGGATAAACGTAGGTATTGTGATGACATTATAAACTTGTCAGTTTAGCGACTGCGTCCACAGCTTGTTTATAAATGAGGCCAGAAAAGGGGTACAATTTCTCTATTTAAAGCCACATCGGGCAACCAATTATCGGGCACTCAACTTTGTGCAAAGCATTATTCCCAACAAAGATGTTTAGTGTTTGTTTTACTGTTTTAAATACATGTACGAAAAAAACCCAATAAATATAAGTATATTCCATTCAAGATACACACCATTTAACTTGCATTATTTACATTTGTAGTGTTCATGTTCAGAAGGATGGAATATGAACAGTAATGATTTTCTCATGCTGATCCTTAAAAAAGAAAAAAAAGGAAGCCAAAATAAAAAATAAGCGTCTTGTGAGCCTTCAACCCTGTCTGCGTGGGTGACAAACTATGATCATAACCACTCAACCAATTCTGACAACTTTGATTTGATTTGATGAGAATTTTATCAAGGTCCGTCCAAAAGAGCACTTATGTTAGCTTGATATTTGGATGAGACCCCGGCATGTCTCCCGTCATGCCTAAAAAATAAAATTTTGAAGCCAGAAAATAGGAGAAATTTACCTGACTGCAATTTCCAGCCAGTATAGCCAAAGTTTGTATTTGATTGGTTACCAAATAGTAGGCCAATCACGGCGACCAATGAGATCTAAGTGTGATTGACCTAGTTTGTATGTCTGGATCGTGGTAGCCTAACAGTTTTTAGAAAATTTTGATACTAGATGTTATATGTGTTTGTTTTGTAAAGTAAAAATCCCCTTTAATAAAGTGTTGTCCTATTTTTATTTTGCTTAGCTTTTTGTGATGATAAAAAATTTAATTGTCCTGAATGATAGAATAAAATGTTGTCCGAAAAGATGGTTTTACTTATTTGAACAAGTTAAAAAGTATGCATGAAAGTTTGACTTATGTTTCTACTCTGAAATTTTGAAAATATAAAAACCCCTTAAAACCCAAATAAGCCAGCAACCGCACAGGCTACTTGTTAACTTTACTGCTTTAATTATAATGGTGTACAATAGAAAATTATAAAGAGACTTGTACTAGTTGGTTGTTTACTACCGGAGCTAGAAGCAAAAATCGGAGCCAGGAGAGACAAAAATGATTAACCAATCAGCAGGGTGCTAATGGCCGCCAGTTCGGTCTACTACTGTTGAAAAAGCACAGTCATTAATGTAATTATTTGAATCATTTGTATCATAAATTAGATAAAATGCCAAAATTTGTCTTTAAATATATGAATGTTGCTGTAGATCATGAGTTCGTAAAATAGAAATTTTATTCAAATTTTGTGGAATTTTGGTGAGAAATTCTTTTTAATTGTTTCAGAAGGAAATTTTAATTTTAATCTGTTAATCTGTTTTATTTTTTACTTATAAATAATAAAAGAAGTAAGTGTAGATCATGATTTGCATGATCGGCGATTCGGTCCTCGGACAGATGCTGGTGAACTACTATTCCTGATCCTGGTTGACTAACCAGTACTTTTCACATCTTCTTTGTTGTGAGTGATTGGGTTTTTCGTGCCTGAGTAAGATTGTTCTTAATGTAGTTTTGATCTTATATTACACATCTTTATTGGTTCGAAATATAATTGCGAAAGTTAGATATGGATTTCAAGATTAACATTGCTGTTCGTACTACTTGACCTGACCTACTTGTTGGTTTTGGGTGACCTACTGCGACTTTTAGTGCGCACGAACCGGATGGAGTTATAACAGGTGCGCGTTTGGCTTTTTTGGATCCGGCTATTTTTTGACAGTAGATTACTGCTTCCATTTAGGAAATTAGTAGTGTTTTATGCATTTTCTGCAATGTCTGGGGTATCTAGTTATAGGATCAATCACTGTTTTTGGTTAGTTATGACTTTTTATATGGGCATTAAGTATGCATTTTCTTGTTTAAGCAGTCATGAATTGTGATTATTTTTATTTTCTACGTTTTTCCAGTCATTGTCCTGGTGATTATTTTGGACATTTATTAGTTGTATGTTTGTTTTTGTAATCACCAGGGGTTTGTATATGCGTGGGTTATAATGGTATGTCGCCACAGACACTATTTTTTCCTATGTAGGTATCAAATTTCTTACTCAGACACTAGAACCGCTGAAAAGTAAAAATTTGTTAATTTCACATATTTCTATAAAATGACTAATAACTATCTAATCTACTGAGCTTCCGTCACATGTCAAGATGTCGGCTTTATACCGGGTTTGTCACGTGGTAGGTATTTGTAGTAATTATTCTATACATGTGTTTTTTATATATTTAGATAGAGAAAAAAGGATTTTTTGTCGATTTTGTTTAAATAAAGCTTTTTTCTTACGGTTTTTTGTGTTATATCTTTGGTCCTTGTTATTCTAAATATAATTTGGTCGAAATATAAACTGTCAATGTTTTGTATCCTTTATAAATTGTCTTTTATGCTACAAAATTTTGGAAAATCGCGGAATAAATTATCTGTAATAAAATTGTCTAATGTTTTCAATCTTTTCTATTTTCATTTCAAATCTTTACTAAATCGTGCTTTATAGTTATGGCTAGGGTGTTGGGTAGCCCTTATCTAGTTCTAAAGTTTTTTGTTATAAAATTTTCATGTTGTCCGGAGGTATATGAATTCCGTGTTTTAGATATGTGTTTTGTCTCAAAGATTCACCTGAGGTGGGGGTTTGATGTCCTTGACCTTTCTGTACCGGAAGCTCATTCTTGTTAACATATATACATGTATAATAAAGTATACTAAACTACTTAAAGGTAAATTACAGGACACCCCTGGTTTACAGAGAGTGTGTTAGGGGTTTCTTAGTGTGGAAATATTTGTTTTATGTCACTAATATGCGATACTGGCTTGCCTATTCTAATCTAATCTACGAAATAACATATCTACAATCTATAATAGACTTGCCATATCTACCCCTATGTACTTTTATCAAATATAGAGTTGTGTGCTGTGTTCTGTATATAGGGTCCTAGAGCTCAGGGCTAGCACCATGCATTCCGCGCACCATGCTCCTGCAGAGTCCAAGTACCGTTTTTCCCCCATTGCGAGTTACGCATTATTTCGTTAAGGTGGGAGTCCCAAATAAAGGGTAAGATACGGTTTTTAGTCGATCTACACTTGCGCAGTCCGTGTACTACATCATACTTCCCCTTGGTCTTTTGGTACGACCGTGTGGGTGTGTGGGTTCGAGTGATTGCCGGGCGGCATTAACACTCCGTAAAAGTCACCTATGACGTTTGTGTTTTCAGTAGTGTGTATGTTTGTTCTGGTGTTTTGCCGAGCAGTCCGTTATGTAATCGGTCCTAATCTATATTTTTTCATTGTATCCTATATTTTTGATAAATTCGAATACGGCCAGGCGAATATCTTGTGCTATTTCTTTTGGTGGATCTAACAGAGTTTTTTCCGTAATAGTTATTAGTTCTAATTTCAAAAGTTTTGTTTCAAATATTTTCCTTTCTTCCGAATATAATGGGCAGTGAAACATTAGATGGCCAAAATTTTCTATTTCGTTACAGTGTCGGCAGTTTTTGTCTTCTATGTATCGGTCCCCTTTAAGATAGCTACTTTTTAGTTTAAGTCTAGTATACATTGTGTCTATTTTTCTATCATGATGGTACGTTTGTAATTTGCTAGGCGGTTTAATATTAATTTCTATGTTATGTGTTGAGCAGTAAGTTTCCCATTGCTGTAGATATTTTTGTTTTACTTTATCTTTTATGATGCTGTAGACTTCCGGTACGCTGAGCTTAATATGAATTTCTGTACCGGAAGTGCTGCCGTATTTTGCTTTGTCGTCTGCTAATTCATTTCCGTTTATGCCCACATGACTTGGTACCCACATTAACTGAATTTCGTCCCCTCTATGTTTTATATCTGTGATTGTTTTTAGTATATTAAAGATCATTTATTGTCTGTGAGATTGTCCTGATTTTATTGCCATTAAGGAACTAAGACTATCACTAATAATGACTGATTTTGTAATATGATTTTCTTTGCAGTAAGTTATCGCATAATCTATTGCTGCTAATTCGCATGTAAATATTGAAACTTGATGTTGAAGCTTTAAACTCTTGTTGTGTAAGATTGTTCCGTCTTCTCCTATAACTACTATGCCCGCCCCTGCTATTTGTTTTGACGGGTCCTTACTTCCATCTGTATAAATTTGGGTAAAGTCTCTAAAGTGCCGAATAATGTTTAGATTTGCAATAATTTTGTTTCTTTCAGCGTTTTCAGATTTGTTAATTTTTCCTACTAGATCTAAATTGATCTCAGGCATTTCAATATTGATTAGTTGTTCATAGCACGGTTCTTGAATTTGGGTATCGCCTAGGCCGTATTCTGTAATTAGAGTTCTGATGTGTTGTGTGTAAGGTTTCTTTAAATTTTTGTTACTTTTGATTTTGTAAAAATATGCCGGGTGGTCGCATATATCGTCATTGATAGGTAAGTTTGGGCCCAGTCTGGAGCTTCTGGCCCAATATTTTAGTGCTTGAAGTTCTCTCTGTAAAGGTAGTGGGATCATAGCTGTTTCGGTATGTAATGGGAGAGTAGAGGTATGCCTCGGACATCCTATTATGGTTTTTAGTGCCCTATTTTGTATTCTTTGAACCTTTTTTAGTTGTGATTCTTTTGCGGAGGCGTATACTATGCTGCCATAATTGATTTTGCTAAGGATGAGGGCCTTGTAAATGTTTAGAAGGCATTTTTTGTCTGTACCCCAAGATTTTCCCTTTACTGCTCTTATGATATTTAGATCTTTAAGACATCTTTTTGTCATATGTTCTATATGCATTTTCCATGATAGAGTTTTGTCAAAATACATTCCCAAAAATTTTGCGTGTTCGTTATATGTGAGGTTCGTACCACATAACGTTAATTTCGGAAAGTTGTTGGCTCTTTCCGGAGGTTTTACGGACGGTCTATATATTAATAACACTTGAGTTTTTGCTGGGTTAATTATGAAGCCCCAGGATTTGCTCCATTTTTCTATTGTATTCAAAACAGTTTGTGCTTTTTTTACTGCCTGTACCGGACTTAATGATGTTAGCCATGTGGCGGAGTCGTCTACAAATTGAGATATTTTAGCATTTATAGTAGGTTTTTCTCTGTTTAATTCGTTGATTTGTGTTTCAAAGGTATTCATCATGAGGCTAAAAATTATGGGGGACAGAACCGCTCCCTGGGGGCACCCATTTACTGTTTCCACTACCTCTGAGAGAGCTCCATTGTATTTTACCTTAATCTGTCTGTTTTGTAGAAAGCACCTTAACCATTTTATCATTCGTCCTTGTATTCCGGAGTTTTGGAGTTGCAATAGTGCTCCTCCGTTCCACATTTTATCGAAAGCATTACTAAGATCTAAAAATATAGCTATCAGATATTTATGTTCTGCCTGTGCGATTTTGCCATCTGATTCTAATCGTGTAATATTGTCATCACATGAATGATGTGATCTGCATCCTGATTGGTATTTAGACATTATATTGTTTTTTTCCAAATATGCGCACAGCCTGGGTTTTATCATTTTTTGCATTAATTTTGTAAATGTTGATGTTAGAGAAATTGGTCTATAAGAGGCGGGTTCATTTTTGTCTTTATTAGGTTTTAGTAATGGAATGATAACTGCATGGTTCCAGCTTTCTGGCGTGGTGCCCTCTACCCATGATTGATTAAAAATTTGTAAGAGTGTATTTCTGCTTTCCTGTGGTAATTTTTTAAGTATTTTGTAATGTATCAGGTCTTCTCCCGGCGCACCGTCCTTGCACTTCGACAAAGCTTTATTAAATTCAAATATAGTAAATTTTTGATTGTATTCTTGGGAGTTGTCATTATTTCTATTATTAATATGTTCATTAACTGCTCTGTTAATAATTATTTTGTTTACCAGAAAGTCTCTAGTGTATCCTTTATTACTACTGGCTTCAACATATTGTTGGACTAATGCGTTAGCTTTTTCTTTTGGCTCAGTAATAATATGTTGTCCTATTTTAAATACTGGATTGCTTTTTGGTACTCTGCCTTTTACTTTGTTTACAAAATTCCAAACTTCTTTAGATGAGGTATTGCTTGTTATAGTTGAGCAGAAATTGCGCCAACTGTCTTGCTTTGCTTTTTTAATTATTCTTACTGCTCTTGCCCGGGCCATTTTAAATAGAATGAGAGTTATGGGAGTTTTTTCCCTTTGTGAATTTTACGTCTAATTTCTCTACTTCGTATGGCTTCGTGGCATGCCTGTGTCCACCATACTTTTTTGATTCTAGTTTTTACAAGTTTTGGTTTTGATTTTGGAATTGTTTTTTCTAAAATACTATTGAGTTTATCTAAGAATTCTTTGAAATTTTGTTCAACTGTTTGTTCTTTTATCTTATAATTCAATTCTGTCATGCATAAATGGTGAAATTCCATCCACTGGGCAGTGGATGCCATGTCTATGAGCCATTTTTCATTTATAATAGCATTTTCAAACCTTATTGGTATTTCTATTATTGTTATTACAGGTAGATGGTCACTATTGAAGCTATTGTCGACTACAAGGAACGTTGCCCTGGGGTGCAGACCTGAGGAGACTATAGATAGATCCAGGGCTGAGTCTATCTGGTTTGCCTGCTCGGCGAGACGGGTGCATTGGCCATCATTGATGCAATTGAGATCTGTTTCATTCATGAAGTCTATCAGATCCTCTGCCCCAGCATCGTGCCTAAAATCATTTTCTGGGTTCCAAAGTGGATGTTTTAAGTTAAAGTCTCCTACTATTACATTAGACTGTCCTAAGTTTTTGAAGCTATTTCTAAAAACATTTATGTTGTTGTTATCTTTACTGTTTGTGTAGTAATTATAAATCGAAATGTTGCTATCTTTACCAATGATCTCTATTGCAATGTTTTGATTAATAGTATTATAATCTGTTTGTTTCGTTAAGTATGAAAGTCCGTTGCGGACATATATGCATAATCCCCCTGAGGCGGGGGTTTCTTTGTTGTAAAACATAACAGGTTTTTGATAATCCTTGAATTTGAAAGGATTATGTTTTTCTGCTAAATGAGTTTCTTGTAAACAAATTACATCTATAGGTTCTTTTTGGTCAATTAAAAAATTTTGCAATTCATTACATTTACTGTATGATTCGGATCTCATACCCCGAATATTCCATGATATGATGCTGAGGCAGGGTCTGATGTATTCAGTGTTTACCTCAGCTGTATTGTAATCCATTAAAGAATTATTCGGAGTTGTTTTTGGTTATTAATGATTAATGACTAATCTATGTTCTGCATATATTGAGTGGACAGTGAATTGTCATTTGTCCATTCGGTCCTGTGTACATGATATGGGGGTGGGGGTGATTTGAATTTGTGATACCCCTTAAATTTGGTATTGTATGTGGCCCCCTTCGGAATCTATAATACATTGGGCCATTTTGTTGGTTTGTACGGATCCCATAATTCCCTCCCCAATTTGGTTCCCTTTTAATTTGTCTGTGAGGTGGGGGTAGGGGATAAGCACACCTTTCTTGTTTTATTTTAATTATTTCTTGTGTATTTAGTGTTTTTTTGGGTGTTGGGGGTTTTGGGTTATTTAATTTTGGTATTTCTTGGGGTTTCTTGATAGTTGGGGTGGGGGTGACAACTGGGGTAGAGGTTTTATCTTGAGGGGTGTGCTGTTGTTCGGCACATCTTGTCTCATACTCTTTTTTGATTTCATAATTTGCTGCATTTATTTTTTGAACATATTTTTTGTATACGGGGCAGGATTTGCTGGAGCTCCAGTGATTTCCTAAACAATTGTTGCATTTTAATTCAGTAGCATTGCACAGTCCTATTTCATGGTTGCCAGTACATTTCGGGCATTTAATCTTGTTTCTGCATTGGTTTGTTTTGTGTCCGGGAGCCTGACACTTTCTACATCTAATGTACCCTAGCGTTGTTGGTTTTACTATTAAATTGGTCCCTTTCAGACTTAATGGTAATTCTTCGCATGTAAAAGTTATTATCATTTCATTGGTGATTTCCTTTTTCCCTTTGTGAATAAATTCTTTTTGCCTTATTGTTGCTATGTTTTTGTTGTTTTTAAATAATGTTTGCCTTAATTGTTCAGTGCTCTGATTTTTTGGCACTTTTAATACTCCCATGCTGATTTTTGTTACTTTTGATGTAGGTTTTTTTTATTTTCTATTTTGATTTCGTGTCTCCCAAACTTGAAATCTTTGATTTTCGTTTCGAAATCTTGTCTGACCTGGAAAAATAAAGCCCCCTTGTTGTTATTCAATTTTCTTATTACATTCCCGCCGAATTGTTGTTTTAAATTTTTTTCCATAATTGCTAATTTCTGTGTGCTTAATCCCCCTTGAACCCCCTTAATGACCATATCGATCCATGATTCTTTAATGATTCTTTCTCTCTGTTCATTGGTCTGTTTTTTTGTGGATGGGGGTGATGGGGTGGGGTTTGTTTTAAGATTTTTCGTTTTGGTAGTAATTTTTTCCCCTCCCTCTTCTAAAATCTGAAATTTGTTATTTAATTGGATTGGGGAAGAAATTTTGTTATTTTTCATTTCAGTTTTAGGGGTATCTAATATTTTTATTGGGGTGGATGTATTTCCCCCATTTTTGTTATTGTTTTGATTTGGACTATTTATGATTATTGGGGATGTTATTGCCCCCCCCCTTTGCTGAGAATGTTGTTTTTTTTTATTTTTTGGTGAATCTGTCACTATTGGGGATGGTTGTGACCCCCCTTCTATCCTAGTAATTTGTTTTTTAGGGGTGTCCTGATTTTTTTTTGTTTTTTTAACTAATACATATTCATTTTCTAGTCTACTAACTATTCTAAAATATACATCTTCATCTACTTTTGTGAAGTTGCAGAGATAATTTTTTGATGAATTTATTTCTCTGTCTTGAGTTTGCTCTACTTGAGATTCAATATTTTCAATCAGTGTTATTATTGGCACCCTATTGATTGTCTCATTTTTGACACTTGTTTGAGTCTCTGCTGTGCGCTTATTGTCATTGGCACTTTTAACACTACATTGATTTTCAGTTTGTGTTTCTGCTGACACTCTATCCTTTGTTTCTGTGACACCTACACTACTTGAATTATTCACAGTTTGATTTTCTTTGTTTGTAGTGCTCTTATTGTCACTGACACTTGGTGACACCCTATCTTTTGTTTCTGTGACACCTACACTACTTGGATTATTTACAGTTTGAGTTTCTTTGTTTATAGTGCTCTTATTGTCACTGGCACTTGGTGTCATCTTCTTTGTTCTAACTATTTCTTCTACTCTGTCTTTCATTGTTTTCGTTACTGCAGTCCCTACTCTACTCATTAGTATTTCTTGGAGTGTCAGGTTTAGTTCACGCCATGAAAATCTCTCTGAGATCATGTGTGACCTGTCACCTGCTATTTTGTTGACTAACTTAACTGTTGTACTCTGTTGTGCCCTACGGGCTACTGTACTTTTCCTTTTATTTGCTCTTACTGCTTTAACTGCAGATACCTTTGCCTTTGACGCCAATTGTTTTATGCCACTCATTATTCTTTTTGATTTATTCTTTAAAAAATGTCGAAAAAGAAAAAAGAACTTGTTTATTTTTGTTTTAACTTATAACCAAACACTTAAATATTATGTTTATGAATTTTGAAAGAGTTCGTTTACTTAATAAACAAATAATGTTTGCCGAAAGATGACGTTACGTTATGATCGACCTGTCCTGAATTTTGAACACTTTTGTTTTTGATGCCTATTTCCTTAAATATCTTTTTTTAATCAGATACTTATATTGCTGAAATTTTGACTGAAGGTACTTATGTTATAGTTCTACTAGATTTATTAATCCTAAATGTTTTAGTTATGAAAATTAAGTTGTTATCAGCTTTCAGGCTAGCCCTACCCCAATTCTGATTTCCTGTACCCAGCCGAAATTTTACTTTTCTCCCCTCAGTTTCTTGTCGTATTACCCTTTTCCCTTATATATAATAAATATCACGTAGTTTCACGTATTTCTGGCGCTTTATTGGCCGTGCAGCCCTTAAATCACCAGATTCACGCTGTTTTTAATGCAATACTTGTTACTGTTATCTATGATATCAGCAAAAAGTATGAAGTTTACCAAAAGACCCTTATTTGTTAGTTCTAACCTATTTAATCTTACCCCCTCTGTGATCTTTTACCCTTACTTGTCCCGATTAAATCCTATCCTATCCTATCCTATCCTATCTGTCCTGTAGCTGATAACACTTAACACTTATAAAATACACTTTGAAAAAATTTTGAAACTTTTTCCGAAAAATTTCTAAGTCCTTAAAGGCACTTTGTCAAACCCGAAGGCTTTTAATACTTGAGCATTTCCTGGCGCAAAGACAATATTTGAGGCTCTTTCAAGAGAAGCGTGCGACCAGTTCAGCAGTCAAGAGCAAAGTGAATATTCTGACAACTGCTTTCTACCACCGTATTTAAAACTACTTATCTCATATCGATTTTATATTACGCCTCATCCGTTACACAGTCTATTTATAACACCTTCCATTTGCATTTGAGCCTTTCCAGAGGGTCATATTCACCCCTTATTCGGTTAAGGGGGTCTAACCGAACGTTTCAAAACGTACTAACCGAACGTTTCCAAACATATTAACTAGTTTATACAGATAAATAATACTACATTCCAGCAAAGTTTTGTTTATTTCTGGACATTTATAATAAATAAGTCAAGAAAATAATTGAATCATTCATTTTATGATACGCTGAAAACAAGACAAACATATTATACAAGAAAATCGGTTTTGTCTTTAAGATATAAGAGACAACAACAAGCTGATACTTTAGCCGGTTTTGGCTGCTATTGGGTACATGATAATATTGATGATAGTGTACACCTATTAGATTGGTTAATGCCTCTTAACAAGTCCCCTACATTATAATCAGTACAACTGACGGAAATCATAGCGTCAAAACTACAGTAACCGAATTCGGTTTAGCTGCAGAGACAACATTTGAATCGCAAAACTACTTTAGCCGAATTCGGCTTTGATGCAGAGAGCACATGAATCGTACAGCATACTTAATCGAATTCGGCCATCATATTGGCAGTGCTAAAATGGGGTTGTGATACTAACAATAAGCAATGTACTACCGTAACCAAATTCGGTTAAGGTGCAGAGTAAACATCTGAATCTGAATCTTAGCCAAATTCGGTTAAACTATATGGAAAACAAAAGTTAAATCCCAGAAGTTACAGAAAATGAATCGTACCGGCAGTTCACTAACCGAATTCGGCTATTGTGATTTTAACAACAAGCCATGTTCTATACACAAAACCAATTATAGCAGTGTATACATCAATTCATAAAAACAATCACACAAAACTCTTTCCTGTATACATTATATATGTGGAATAAGTATCGAGTACATAGAAAGGAATAGGTTCGAGACAAGTCTTAGTGATATTGGCATATCCTTCGTTTTAATATACAGTTGAACGGCTGAATACCTGGAAACAATATCAGGTCACTTGCTTTTTGCATCGCAAAATAATGATCAGCATTCAAACTAAATGAATTTGACATCTTTTTACTACTAAATAATCATACTTTCTTGTATTTAAGGATCGGACACTTACACAAGAATGTCGATGCAATATAATATGTGTGTTGCCTAACAAGATGTAATTTCAAGCGAGTAACACATATGAATAATCGTTTTTTGCTAACTGATGTAACTTCAGTTACTCCTTTTTAACTGTCGTGTCTGACAAACATCCAGTGAACTGTGAAACATTCCCTATCGTGCACTGCTGTCTGGTGGTTCTTTTCTGGAAAGACCTAAAAGATAAAATATTTCTTTTAATCAATCAATTAGTGAATTGAGTTAAATAAAGCTTGTTACTAAAAAAATAATGATTTTGTGTTTTCACATAAATGTTAATGGCCGCAATTAGTAATTGTTCAAGAAGAGGACAGACGAACGAGGAGGGCCGATCATGTAGCGTCCTTTATCTACTGAATATTTCTTCAGACAAGGCGAAGAAAGTTTTTTATTGTTACTTATTTTTCTCGCATTTTTTAGTCCCCTGGCAAAATTTAAAAACAGAAGACAATTCAACATAACAGCACATTGACATTTTGTTCTTGTCATACAATGTAAGTGTCCTGTTAACTATGTGTACAGTAAATTCCGCTTATAACGAACTCTTCGGGACCGAATTTGTTATTATATCCGGAGTTCCTTATATCCGTATATTGAACAAGTTCCTTATATACGATGTATATATATCGAATTAAAATATGTATCGAACAAGAATGTAATAAAACTGAACCATCAACTTTAGATTTTCCTACCTCCTTTCGAAGAGTTATAAAGATCTATAACTGTTATCCTTTTCTATACCCGTAGATCTATGTTCAAGAATTGCAAGTTGATGTAATTGAAACATTTCAATAGATTATATCTAGTTAAGAATTTCATAAAGCTGAGGTCCCTAATAATTCAAAAACAGAAAACAGAATACAGGAATGATAAACTGACAGAGAAACGAAAAGACGAATCAGCGACAATATTTCAACCAACAGTCCCAACAAAAATATGTCGCAAAATCTTTTTTGCCTTTACCAAATTATCTTAAGATTAACATGTTCTGAATATGTTCATAAAACTGCAGATATCCCGATCTGGTTTGCAAGAATCTAAAATCTAACCTTTCAATTACAAATATAAGTTTCAAACGTACTGAAATGAGGCAATAAGTTGCTGAGAACAGGGATATTATTATTGAAATTTTGACTTTAAGTATCGCTGTAAAACAGTACAATTCTAATTATAAACATTGGCTTACTGTTGTAACTGAAGATGTTGGTCTCTCATGGCCATATACTTTTGTCTTTCATCTAGATGTATTATGTTGGAAAAGTCTGCACAAACAGTGCTTTTGGTGAATCTTTGTTCCTGAAATAGCAGGCAATAGTATTGACTGACATGGCAAGTATGAGTATATGCACACATTGATGCATGTTCGACATGTTAGCGTACCCTTGTGTGTACAAACATTTTTAAATGTTCAAAATGGCTGTGCAATTACCATGTAGTTTTCTACAGTTTTGATTACAATTAACCTATTTTTCAATGCATATTGAGGAATGATGAAAAATGTCTTAACAAGAGTTGTCCCTCATAAGTATCAAATGCCCCAAAAGCGGTGTATCACAGTATGTGACCTTGAACTTCAAGGTTTGAACTCGATACTAACGCAAGAAACTTTATCTCCATGTGCTGAATATTTGTTCAAATCAATTTTAAAATCCATCAATGTATAACAGAGGTACAAGCCGGACATGTACATATGCAATAATAATTTGTGCACTCCATGACCTTTAAACATCACGTTTGACATTGGCCTTAGAGGTACGGACTAGGGTACACGGCACCAGGCACATTGTCTTGAAGTGCTGCATATTCTTCAATGTACAATAAAGTTACACGGACTCAATGTGTAAATATATACAGGATTTCATTATCTTTACACCCTAAGTGTGACATTGAACTTTAAAGTCGGGACGTGGGCCTTGAACATGACATATCGTCTTGATGAGTTGAACATTTTTGCAATAATTTGAAAATCCCTTCATGCACGACAAAGTTTCAGCCCGGGCTCAAAAAGAAGAGACGGACATATGGACGGAAGCACACACGGTGCGATTTTTATACGCCGACCTTTATGGGAATCAACAATTGATCATACCTTACAAAACGACACATGGCTAAACTGTGTCCTCAGAATTGCATAAAACTGCGATCTCCCCCCATTTACAGCATAATTATGTAGACTGACATGAGACGAGCTGACATTTTTAAAATTATGATGAAGTATGTAGGATTTAAAGTAGGATTTTATCTCATGTATATGTTCGGAAACCCTAAATTAGAATTACATAAGTTCTCTACTTAATACATACGGCTCTATCAGCTTTAATCTAAATATATAACTATAAATCCTTACCTTTAACATTTTGTGGATTCTGGCAAGGAATGGTGTCTGACATGTAAGTTCGTCCAGATTCTAAATTTGCTTAAGCACGTTTGGACGTTGACAATTATGTCCTTATCGCTAGATGAACGAAGGCCTCCCTATAACAAAACAAATGTACCTCATTATACTATGTTATATTTAATTATTTGCATATTTCAATAAACTTCTGCTTTGAATTATGTTCGAACGCCCACAGAATATCCACACAATTACTAACTGAATGACTAACTTACTAAAATAAATCAGTGACTGACTGACTGAATGGCTGACTGAATGACTTACTTTACAATGTACAAAGACACTTGACACTTAAATTCAGACTCTTTTGATTTGATAAGTGAATACTTTAGCAATATCAAAAGATAGTAAAATGTATAATGTGGTACAATAAGTATCTGTAAAATATTTAAAACTTCTAAAACATACCTGCAAATGATGGTGTCATTAACACGATACGTGTCAATTCTTAAGGCCTTCAAACTACACTCTCTGATGACTTCCATTACTTTGGTCATTCTTTTTTGACTTTCTGGAAACACATGTATTTCTTGCCTCTAAAGAAATATTTCTTCTCCGACTAATGCTTTATTACTCTGCCTTCTACAGTTGCAGTCGTACCCCATATCTTCTTCTATGCATCTAAGTGACATCAAGCTCTTTCGACGCTTTCCTGTGACAATGATTTATATTGTGTATGATGTTCTACCTCTAGGTAACAAACTAGGTTGTTTTACTTAACACATCAGTTTAGACGTAAAAGAACAAATGTTTATTTTTTAAATTCAAACAATCACACGTAAGTAATTTCGACGTACCGGAAGACCATTGTGATAATACCTTCAACAAAGTGACGTTTGAAATGCCTCTGGTGCAGCATATGTTTACAATAACATAATTATTACGTGCAAAATTAAATCTGATTGATGAAAAGTACATTAAAATTAAGTCATGGGCATTTTGTAGTGTAAAAGGCAATATTTCTTAATGCTTTCACGAGCTTATTTTTCAAAGACGGGTGTACGTGTCCGTTTCCTGATTTTAGAGGTTGGTGTATGTGTGATGTTCGTTATTTCTAAAAATGTTTTTAACAATATATTTCATAACAGTTTACAAGTTTGGCGGCATAAAACAAACATAAATCAACTCAGTATGAATACTCAGTACTTATTTGATAAACATTTCAGATGACGTGCCTTCATTTAATAAATGATAGAGAATTTGGGGAAATGGTGTATTTAAAGAAATGCAAGTAATTGAAAGAATTTCTTACCTGATCTTTCCTTTGATACTGCACCAGTGAACAGTGATCTGTATAAATCATTGTCCATTACTAAAGAGTTTTCTATACACAAAGATACAGTCTAACATTGTTTACAGCGAACTAGCCGTCTTATGTCAGAAAACTCCACCCACTTGAGGTAAAGGTTATTTACCGTTGGCTACAATTCTTTGACTGGCACTTAGGATTAAGAAGTTGACCAGAACGAGCCGACGTATGAGATACCGCATCTTTCAAACACTCATATTTTACGTTTCCCAATTTGTATTCTACAAACCAAGCTGCAAAATTGCATACTTTCGTTTTACAGTATTCTGCAGGGGAGCAATTACACGCGAGAAGTTTAATTATCTTTGAAATCATTCTTTCATTTTTCATTCTTTGAAAAAGACAGCACTGGGCCAGTTTGCCATATTACCGGTCAGGATGGTAGAGCGACACGAACCCGTGACCGTCAGTCAGTGAAAGATTATAGTGTTTACAGGACAGCTAGCTTACCACCCAATAAAAGAGGCGGCTCTTGTATAGATCTAATTGTTTTTATTGCTCAATTATGTTGTTGACAAAAGAAGACATTACATGTAGATTCAAATACTTCCTTGGAACAAACAAAAAGCAACACAAACACTGATGTACAGTAACTGCGTAGCTGGAATTTGAAATAATATCATATACCGAAATCATGTGGGGTTTTCTTCCTATCGGTTAAAGTGTTTGTTTTCGCAACACTGTTGATTTGAATAACACACTAAATATTTAATATTTGTTATACCATACAACTTTTCAAGAAACCAAATAAATATACAGGATTGAAAAGTAAGTTGAAGGATATTTTGTATTTTCTAATAAAATGATATAGTTTCGCTTGAGACAACACATTTATTAGAATATATCAAATAAGAGGACAATGACAATAAAAAGGTAATGATTTAAGAAAAATGCGGGGACAGCATTAGTATTAACAGATAAGTAATGTTTTCTTTGGTCATGTCACACACTTAATGCGTATCGGGAACTATTTCAGGACACTAACCATTTGAAAGTAATAACGAGAAAATGACTTAAAAGTGTCGTCGACCTGACGAAAAGTACATAAATCATAAAAAGTTTTATGTAGGCCTATATACGGTGGTACATATGATAAATGAAAGATATGTATACTTATTCAATACAAATAAAGTCAAACATATTCAAACCCAAGTTATGCTGCTCAACTATATGCGAAATAATTTGCAATAACGAATTGCAAAACTGTAAAACATTCACCAAAGCTACATGAATTTTATACGGAAACGTATATTGACCCCCTTTATATATGTCCTACATTTGCTCAAGTTATCAAGATATGTGTATATTATCTACATAATTTTTATTCATATCAATTTATATACGATATTTCTTTTAAGTTACAGCAAGGATCGATCTTATGTTTAAAACTCTCCTAAACAATGGAATATAACTCGACGATTATACAGTATATAGTAAAAGTGTGCTTGCATAGCGTATATCACGTAATAGGGTAAACAAACAAAATGTTTACCAATACAAACGATATGGAAAAACTATTAAAGTGACCAGTAGTGTAGTATGCATTCATCAAGAAGGAGTAAAAAAGAAAGTAAATAGTACAAATTCAAATATAACGAAGCTATACCCTCAGTGAATTTCTAAGTAACGACTGGAATGAAAGAGCGTTTGCACACAATTAAATAACTGTCAAATTCGTCTCATGAGTAAGTAGCATATCACACAAAACACAACAAAGATTCAGGTATTTTACTTTTTTATTTACGGGTAAGTATTCAAAGCGAAAGACTGGCAAACCACTTAATTTGTAAGGCGGGCGTTAAGCTCGTGATCGGTTAGTAACTTTACCAACATGTACAAGACAATCATTTTTTTTCATATTTATTGGTTCTATTGTATACTGTACAAGTTTCAACTTTTCAGACGATACATGTATTTAATGGACATAAAATGCATAACAACGTATCTCTTTGAAAAAAGATATCGTCTCATGAAAAAGAGATATCTGAAGAACTGTCTGACATATCATTAAAGCAATATACATGTATATCATTAGATATCCAAAGGGCATTTATCAAATTATAATTATCATGTCATATGAGAAATATCTCTCAAATGCAGGGGTGTCTTTGTAAGACAGAAAGATATCTTTCTAGTAAAAAAGATACCTCTGTGTGGCTTCAAAACAGAGATATCTGTCATGATTAGATAGATATCTCCATATATTTTAGGCATTGGTATTTGTATGTTTAACCGATATGTCTTTTGTAAGGATATTTTTGATTAAGTAGCGGAGATATTTTAGTTAGATGGAACTATATCTCAATTAACCGAAGAGATATGTTGTAACACATATCAGTGTTGTATTGAGTGATATCTTTCAAAACATGAGATATAATTATATCAAAAGAAACAGTATCTCTAATAATTTATAGAATATCTCTTAAATCAGACAGATATATCTTTTTGAATTTGCAATTTCATTACCTTATCTAGTAACAAGTAAGTTGATGTACCTGTGTAAAGATACGTGAAATGACTATATACTGGACTTATAAATGCTTATGTGTGTTTAGATTATTACATTAAGCAAATTAATTTGGGTCTTGGAAAATCTTTGTATGTATCCGAGTTCTATAAGTTTATTTTTAAATCAGTATTAGCTAAATAGTTGAATTCATTTTGTCTTATCGCCATAATGAATTGTTTTGCATTTGAAAAATATCTTATGAAATGCAGGGAATACTTAACGTGTCACCAAATTACATTATACCTTGTGAACCTTTTCGTGTAACATTAAACTGTATATTGATAAGGTGTTTAGATATTTATGAGTTTTCTATAATATTTAGCTTAGTATATCTCTAAGAAATATTTTTTTCCGTCAGTAGTTTTGTTAAATATTCTATACATGCTTACTTCATTATCTGTTTATGGCAAAAGAAACATGCTTTAGCAATTCATTAGCTATATTCTTTAATTAGCAGTTCAACAATGTATTTCCCTAAATATATCATTCTATATTATAACTGTTAAAGCTTACACTGAACATACCATGATTTACTTAACTTATTATGCAGTGTAAATGTATGATTCACAAATAAAGTTTGCAAACATAATGTTGTATCCTACATCCATTTTATCAGCACCATGGGAAAATAATCCCCAAAATGTTCTGACCACAAGTAATTAATAGCTACATCATGCTACATCATGCTGGGCAGTAATGGCCACTTGATTATCACCATGAAGATATCAATTACATGCCAGATTAATAACTTGCTGGAGAAACCTTGGTCCTAGCACTGTTACACAGGTGTTGCATTTCAAATCCAAATCGTTGAAGGCTGCGAGATGAGGGTTTTATGGCCCATGCATAACAAAAGTTAATGGTAAGGTGCGAATCACAGATGAACGTTTTCAATGTCTGCCAATCTCGGTCTTCTAATAATTAATTCAAGATACAGAAAGTGAGGTTTTACAGAATTTACAAAAGTTTGAATTGTGCCTCACTTTGATTTCATGGAGTCACACGGAATCCGACTTAATATTACTATCGTAAGTCAATGATTATCTATAAATTAATGGTATTTGAAATTAGTATCATGTCAGGTTGAGGTATCTATAACAAATCTAATTCATTGATTGGTATTTGATCCATCGATTACCTCCAGGTAACACGCTGGAAAAGCTTTTCTTGCAAATCGGGTCGGCATTTCCGGTGATTTTGTCCATACCGGAAAAACCGGTCTGGCACCCCTCCTATGCCAGACGACTCTCATGAATTACTTATGACGTATCGTTATAAACATTGTGACGTCACTTTTCTAAACACAACGCCAGAAAATCGTTTGTTTTTCATGATAATTCCTCATTTTGATAAGTTAGCATTTAGAAATCTACTTTAAAGTGCAAGACGGTTTGCAAGAAAAAGTTTCCATCAAAGTTTCCATCATGAGACACTTTGCTCAGATGGAAATATCCGTCACCAGCGGGGACTCGGCAGAGCTTCGTTTCCAGCAAAACAGTCACCCTCGGTGACGGATATTTCGATCTGAACCTCGTGCTCATGACATAAATTATTAAGCTAGCTGATCATTATTCGCTGACTTAAAATATTTGCTTCAATGCTAGTCTCAGCTACTGCTACTTAGCTACGGCTTTTGTGTCACTGCTATAACCAACTTCTACTACTGCAAAGTTCCTACAGTCACATTTCATATGTTTCATCATCGTTTATAACTTTTCATTTCAGTTCTCTCTTTTTTCACATCGGATTTTCTCCGGATCAAACGCAAACACTTTCAATCAGAACGCGTAGTCTAACTAAACAGCTCTTTTAAATAATATACATGTATGGTAATATTCTGTAACACAAAAAACGTGACACTCGCGGCAGCTTTTTGTCTTAATCTTACCTTTATTATTATGTGAGAACGTTTGTAATTAAAGTCTAGCACAAGAAATCAATAATCACATAATCATGTATAAAATCATAAACTGACATGCTATTGTTTCATACTGTGTATTTTATACATCAAACTGGAATATGCTAGTATGTCATTTCAAAAGCAATCTTCAATTTGAGTGTCAATCGCTATCAGTTGAATAGTGTTATGTTGATGTTACCAGAAGCGCAATAACATAAATAAATATGCTGAATTTTCCTAGATAGTTCATACCTTTTCAAAAAAAAATCTGCAAACTTATCTTAAAGTTCAATTTGCAAACGTACATGCAATGCAATACAAATACAGAGGCATTGGTATTTTGTTTGGGGGACGGGTACGCTCCCTCGCCCCCTCGCCCCGAATCTCCTTACGATTCCTCTCAGAAGTTCCATTCCCACATTATTCCATCGCTGGACTACTTTTCAGGAGCCGACGACCGAAGCCGGCCCTGTATCGATAAAAGTTGTTACTACTGTATTTAATATATATAAGCGATGCAAAAACAATGTGTATTTTGAAAGACTTCTGCCAGGACTATAGACATAAATTGACAAAATCTATATGCAAAATACGACCACAAATGCTCGTTGGATACATTGCTAATCGTTTAAAGACTTTTACCAGGGCGTATTGGCTAAATTCACATTTATGCGTACATTTGTCCGCTTGATGACGTTTGGACGTCGTTTGTCTACCACCGTAATGTACATTCAAGCTAGTTCAATACATTCAAATTTACCAGTCGAGAGAAAATGTCACCTTCTAAACAGCACATTTTGAATTTTCATTTTTCGATACCTCGGAGCAGAGTTATAAAGGAAAACGCACGATACTGCACATGCATAAACTGTGTCGCTAGGTGGCGTCTTAACGTCACTTTGTTGCCAGGTAACCGACATCAAAATGAAATAAAGTTGTGATTCCGTACCGGCCGTTACTCCAAGTGCAATCCCTCTTAGTTTCAAGTCAATCTGACGAAAGTTTATTTTGGCCGAGAAACAGCGCAATATGACTTCCCGCGCACTTTTTTGACGCGACACTGTAGACAAGAGGTACTAGAAAGTATCGTAGGTAGATTGATGCTGAGAAGTCATAGGACGGACTTAATACATGTAGGCAGGCACGCGAACACACAGGAAGACAGATACACAAACATAACGCTACTCTTTTTGTTCCAATCCCTTTACTGCTTTATAGGAATCATTAGTGTAATGCATTGATTTTTGCGCGCGTTTTGTGAATTAGACCACAGAAGCGTCAAAAGGCCTTAAACTGGTCAACAAACAGCCTTGATAAACGTGTGGCATCCCATAAATTCGAAATTTAATGGGCACATTATGTTGTAAATGAAAGAATGGCAACTAATGATACTTGTTTTACACCATTTGCTGAACATTGCTGTGATTGACCATCTGTTTTCTCAGTGAACAGTATAAACAGTTTTGCCAGACATACAATAACGGGATGTTGACACTATCTTGTTCATCTAAACGGTTTAGAATAATTTGTAACTGGCAGAATTTTCTTCATGTTCAATTTCAGTTATTAAAATATGTTACGTGATGATCAAGTAATATGCTTTAAATATGTAAAAGTAACTCAAACTTTAGTTGTTTTCGTGCCCCTTTTCTCTTTTTATTTTAGTATATCTTAAAAATTAGTAACTGAATCTTGGATCTATTTTGTAGATAACGTATCGAATCACTTCAGTTTATTTAAAGTTTTTTTTTCAATTTAACAACCGATGCCTAAACTAAGTTAATACTGCAAACCAGCTAGAATACTGACTTTTTGTAAGCAATGTCCTTGAGTATAATGTTCCATTCCTCATAAAGATTAGAATTGTATACCTTTTTAATAGTTGTTAAATTTCATGGATGGAATATATTTAATTTTTTGAAACATACCATAAATGTATTTGAATATAAGTCAGAAATGCAGTCTTAACTTGGTATTTTCACTTACCTGTAACATGTGGTAAATTGAAAATAATGTAAATAATGAAATATGCCAAAAATTATATTGTATTATTAACTATTATTACAAATGCTCATTGGTAAGGGTCAGAAAAATGCATAAAGCAGAGACGTTCATGGGCAACTGTCTCAATTTATCGCTAAATAGCAAAAGTTTTTTTTATACAGATTGAGAAGTTGGATTTTATTTTTAGCTTACATGAATTTTAAATATGTACAAACTCAATATAGACTTGATAAGATGCAACCTTATATTGGAGTTCTACTGAAAAGGGGCTAACAGTGTTCTGTGTGGCAGTTGTAAAACTAACAAGCTCCTTGAGTGTTATGATTCTAGAGTGTTTCAAAAAGTTATTGATGACTAACTGTTAAGGTGAAAGCATACTTTAACTTTTTTCTCTAGTTCACTTTTGAGTTTGGTACCAATATTTCTGATTCAGATCTATTATCTTATTTGACGCTATTTATATACATAACGTTACCATGACGTCGCAAACATAACCATGTTGCACCCTTTTTACGTCTGTCGTACGAAAACAACTCTTGTCTTACACTTACTGTACTGAGATCATTTGTTGACGTAAAACAATATACTTGGCATCAAAAAAGCTATTAAAATTGCCTTCATGGTAATTTACTCAGAATTAATTTGCGTTACAGAAAGGGACAACAAAATGCCATTTTCCTTTTCCGAATTTATCAACACAAAAATGGCTATGCTCGAAATTTGCCTTTTACTAAAATGTTTACTTAATGCACACTAAAAGTTAGAAACTCTAACCGTTTCGTATTTTATCAAAAAACGGGGATGTCGGTAACTATGCGTTATTCTAGCGTAACTGGTGAACAGTTTAGAAAATGCATAATAAAATTTAGGATAGACTGTTCCTGATTTTTTTTATTACAATCACATGAAATATTAGTTTTCACGAAAGATTTGTATTTCGTGAATACATTTATATACTCACCCAATACTACTTATGGCTGAGTATTGACTTGCATCAAAAGAGGTATTACTTGAAATATCTACATATAATATGGTAATGGATGTATGCCGGAAGTGAGATGCCGTAGTGTTAAGGTACATACTCTTACTCCTAACTCGGATGTAGTAGTTTTGAATCCCGGCATATTGATTTGACCGAGACCTCCACAAATCCCTTCTTTTGCCATGATCAGAATTCCAGGAAGCAGCCATCTAGAGTAGCTGATACATGTATCAGTTGCAGGAACATCTTGTACTATCCACTTTTGAAATAACTCACGGATTTGCCTTTCCACGAAGGGTATGTGCCGGGCAGATTAATTCAAGAGAGCGAATGGCACTCCAAGCCGTAGATATTTTCGATACTTATCAGTTTTAGTTATCAAAACTGTCATAGCCCCTACGAACCTTTTAAATTTAGGCGGTAATGAATAGTGGCTTTTTTAAAAACTCTTTCACCTGATATGTGTCATACATATACAATATATCATGCATATTTAGACTTATTTTAAGTTGAAATCATCAAATATTGAAAGTAGATCTTCATGTACATTGTCATAATATGCGGAAGATGTCAGAATTAATTGCTACCAATACACTGAAAATTTACGTTATCACGTGGACTAATGACGTAAGTGAGATGAAGTTAGCCTGCATTTATTGTTTTGTCTCTGGGATTCTAAACACTGTGGCGGTTAGTCCTAAAACATCTGGGTGTATGATATGCTAAGATTAACTTTCACAAATAAAAACAATATTTAGATTCTGAATCATAAGTGTTGCATGCGATTCATGTATTCTACTTTCATTTCTATGTTTTATGCAACAAAAATAGTGTGAATTAAAAAAGTCGGGAGGAGCTAATTCCGTGTCCGAAACACAACTGTGTGTACATGATTGTGTGTGTGTGTGTGTGTGTCGTGTGTGCGTGCGTGCGTGCGTGCGTGCGTGCGTGCGTGCGTGTGTGTGTGTGTTGGTGGTGTGCACTTCTGGGTGATGTGGGGCTCGTTTTGGGGAGGCTGCGTTTTTGGTACGTGGCATTCCCTGTTTGATATTATTTTTTTTTTTTTTTTTTTTTTTACTTTTCCGAGTGTTTTAATCATATTTAAGCATTTTGATTTGTTGTAGAAATACACCATAAGCATATCAAAATAAGTTTAAATCAACATAATATGATAAATTTCATTATAGTGTATGTAGAAATATGCCACGTTAAATACCCTAGCTTTCTTGAAACCACAAACACAGGTACGGACACACTTTGGTGGGGAGTTTTTTGTCATTTAATTATCCATGATTATAAAAGAATTAACATAATATGGCAAAATTTCATTATGATTAAAAGGGTAAGTGTACTGTAAGCAGAAAAAAGCCACGGTACACTTTAGCTTTGTTGAAACACAAAGATTGGCTGATGAGTTTTCTGTCATTTAATTCTTCATGATTATTTCGTAGAGGATGATACTTGAGATACTAACTGAGCTTTTGACTCGTGTCTTGTTTCAGTTTAAGGGTCTCAATGACACGACAACAAATGTGTGCCATCGCAATCAAGTTTGTTTCATTATTTCCAACTTATTATTATCAATACACTGTCATTGGCCCACTATTATTTACAAGACTCTGTATATCAGAGGATAGGCGATTGTTCAAACATTTCAAAGGCCTAAAAGTCCGGGATTTCTCTTCGATTCACAGAATTCTAACTTATCTGGCATGTAATTTTATATGACTTTTAGCAATAAAACCTCAATTAATCAGAGCAAATTTAAATGTTCCCAAGCGGTTCCCTATAAACTGAGTTTACTTTAGTAGCTGTTCGTGTTGTTTTCTGCCTATACATTTTATGTTGCATGCTAAATCGTTGTACAATTAATCCAACAAAAGTGTGCTGAGCAGACGGTGACTTATATAATTAGTCTGGCAAATATCTGTGAGGTTATCTTTCAAATATTTTATTTTTAAAACGTTTGACATTGAAAAAACGTTTGCTAAAAATTACAAATGCGTGCAAAGCAATAAAAAAGTGTAATGCACTAACCATCACATATAAGACACATTCATACGTAATTCATACAGTTAGATAGTTGCCAAGTAGCGGTGACTTTTAGCCATTTTAGCTCGCTGCTAACCGCATAAGACAGATCACATTATATACAGGTGATCGTAAATAAATATATATATAATAAACAAAATAAGAAACTTCTTCCAAGTTTGCTTGAACATAACTGGACGAAAACCAAACAGGGGACTCATTGTATTATAATTTTTTTTATGCCTTTAAATAGTGTTTCACGATGTATCGTTTGCTGAAAAAATAATGATCAAAGGTTAGCAGATAATGAGGGAATTTTTGACCAAGTGACGTAGGGGTTAAAACCAAAAATGAAACTTAATAACGGGTTTTTTAGTAGGATAGTCAAAAACTATTTTCATGGTTTAACACTATGGTCAAAAAGAAATATCTTCTAAACAGATAAAAAAAATTGGTTATATATTTGGTTAATTCATATATTTGTATCTTAAAATTTTGAACAGTAATATAACTGGTGAGAGTGGCACTTCTGCACAGATAATTAATGGCCCTGGTCTGACCGATAAAAAGGTCAGATATAATTACCTCAAGCAGAGTGTATAACTGCACATTGGAAAGCCAGAAATCCTATCAGTATCAGGCATGTGCTCTAGAGTGTAACCCCCAACTGAAGAAATTGACCAATCAGATGCCGCGTAGCTCCAGTATCGCGTATTTACTTTTTGTAGTAGTACGAGTGAACGGTTTTGCCACTGAAAGAAGTCGACATGTACCTAAGAATGACCAATGTTTACGATTTTTCTGACGACAGCAATTCAACAGACGGTAAGTTATTTAATTACTGTTTTATTAAAATGAGTTATAATTCTATGAAAGTTACCAATATCTTATATACTTTGATTAATCGATAATCTTTCCGCTTATTTTGGAAATAAATGGGCAGGTTGTGTGAAAATATATTGTGCACCGAGTTTGATGCGTTTGCGATTAATTTGAATGATAGACTTAGAAACTGTCTAAATGCTAGGATATAATGTACAATACCACGACTATCATGAAACAAATCGTATCGCCGCCGTATAGTCGGCAGTCATTTTGTTCATACCAGCATTACAAGTTCTAAAATATTTAGAACACAAGAACACATACCATCAAATTTATTTGGAAAATATATCAATTTCTCTAGCCTAGTTATCTGCCAACAAATTATAACAACGTTTGGAATGTATATTCGAACAAATTACGGTCAATATCTTTCAAATAAGTAATAGACATTGGACTTTAACTTAAAGAATCATTAATTCAATTCAGAAGTTCGATTATTGAACATACATTGTACCTTCCGGACAATATTTTGTAAAAGTTGTAAAGTAAGACAATAAATGAGCACTAAATTAGTATCAAATCTTATTTTTTATCAGGCTGAGTTCCGTGTGAGAGAAAGGGTATGGGCATACTATGCTGAGACAGGCACATACTATCCAGCCACAATCCTGAAAGTTCAAAGTGATAATGGTATGTTGAATTGCGCAAAAGATTTTATCAATTTCACTTTACGAAAATCAGCTTGAGTTAAATGTAATCGGTAACTTATAACTTGAGACATTTTAGAAATGTTTTCCATTACAGTCAGTTTTACGTAGAATATTCTGATAAAATTGCCTATTACGAATCACGTAGGAGTCTTTAATATACATGTACTTGACTTATGGATACTGATCGAAAATAGTTAATGACATAGGACAACAATTGTGTGTTCTTAATGAAAAGTAAGTAACAACTTCATGACAGCACCGGTCTCAAGTTCTTCTTTCTTGTTTCAGTCTACAGAGTTAAATGGATTGAAAATAAAAGGGAGCGAAACCTAACAGCGGAAGAAATAACAAAATTTAATAAGGCAGATCAACGACCCGATTTTAATAGGAACAAACATAAAAGAACGGACACTAAGGACACTGAAAGTCTAAACATGTTGAGGAGTGACACAGACAGGGACACAAATGCGGTGTTTCGAAATAAAGGTTTCATCATTACAAGTGTCGGTCATACAGAAGAACATTGTAAGAATATTAAGTGAGCTGTACGATTCATGTTTTCCGGCATCAAAGCCGAATTCGGCTAAGGTAGTTTCGCGATTCAAATGTTTTCTCTGCAGCTTAACCGAATTCGGTTACGGTAGTTTTGACGCTATGATTTCGTCAGTTGTACGGATTATACATGTAATATAGGGGACTAACCAATCTAATAGATGTAAAATATCATCAATATTAATTTGTTAGTATCACAACCCCATTTAAGCACTGCCAATATGATGGCCGAATTCGATTAAGTGTGCTGTATGATTCATGTTCTCCCTGCATCAAAGCCGAATTCGGCTAACTTAAAAGTAGTTTTGCGATTCAAATGTTTTCTCTGCAGCTAAACCGAATTCGGTTACTGTAGTTTTGACGCTATGATTTCGTCAGTTGTACGAATTATAATATAGGGGACTTGTTAAGTGGCATTAACCAATCTAATAGGTGTACACTATCATCAATATTTTCATGTACTCAATAGCAGCATAAGCCGGCTAAAGTATCAGTTTGCATAGTTGTTGTCTCTTATATCTTAAAGACAAAACCGATTTTCTTGTATAATATGTTTGTCTTGTTTTCAGCGTATCATAAAATGAATGATTCAATTATTTTCTTGACTTATTTATTATAAATGTCCAGAAATAAACAGAACTTTGCTGGAATGTAGTATAATTTATCTGTATAAACTAGGTAGTATGTTTGGAAACGTTCGGTTAGTACGTTTTGAAACGTTCGGTTAGACCCCCTTAACCGAATAAGGGGTGAATATGACCCTCTGGAAAGGCTCAAATGCAAATGGACGGTGTTTTATGTTAAAATTGTATTTCTTGAATATACTTACTTTTACACATTTTTATTCAAATAATTATATATCTGACATAATTTCGTTCACATGTTCTGCAATATCAATATTCAGTGTACCTTTACAAACTGAACCCCTGCTTTTATCTCAGCGCATGCGCAATAAAATCGGAAAAACCCCAACTGCTGGCAGCTTAGGTTATAAATAGTAACACAATAGAGAAGTGATTTAAGCGGGATATTTAACAAATATGAGAAGTTTGAGTTTCCTATTTAGTCACTTACACCGAAAGAACAATCGTCCCAGTGACACGGTTGCGTAATCTAGGACCTTGAGTACGGTATAAAGCCTATGCGGTACGAAACATAAAAACGCCCGAAGATCTGGTAGCGCCCGACAACTGGTAGGAATCCAGTATGGATAAATAATTTTTTAAGGTAAATAATAACAAAGTATTTGAGGCATTTTCGTACAGTATGAACAGGGCCTTTGTTTTAGAACGCAAAAAATAAAAAAATATGGTTGATAAAGTCATTCAATAAAACATTTTCATTGTGTTTGCACTAAAATATTTCTATAGTGCCTAAGTTTGTTACTGTGTCATTATTTTCCAGTTTTTCCTTACATATTTTAAATACGACTTTTTGCTTTTTTATGATCCAGTTTCCATTCATTACCGGTTTTAGAACATTCATTATTCAAGGACTGCATCATGAAGACGAAGCGAGTTCCCCCTGAATACGAGTTACAGGTTTCAACGATCTTAGGACAGATACAGGGTCAGGGTGGTATTTTTTTAGAATCGATATTACATTTATCACCACAAAGTCGGTTCCTGTGGCTTAAATACCATCAAACGAAAGGAAAAATAGTAATTACATTATGTACCCCTAAAATTTGTTCGGCGCTACGTAGTCTGTTCTTTTTTTCAGCGTGATAAAAATCTTATTTTGAGCTTGTGGTAAAACGAAGGGCATCGGACATGCTGATCAGACAATGACAAACACCGCGGATGAATTGAGATTTAACTATTTGCCGCTCAACCTCAATTTCGTTTGTGCCAACCACAGTCGATATAACGACAACACCTTTTGTTGCTTTCCTTTTTTGAAGGGGAATTTGGGTGGAGTCGAATGCATTCATCAACTCATCTAGTAATTATGTCAGCATTAATTTGCCATTTTAATTTCAGAACAATGAAAATGTTTATTCATAAAGGGGTTGCAAACCACGGGCAACTCTTACTATATCCGCACGATTAAACCTAACTTTAACCTTCTATCGATAAAGGGAAGGGTGAGTACTAAGATATATTTTATAACGTTGTGAATAACTGGTCGTTTAAAGTTTTAAATCGGATTTTAAATTATTTTTTTTGTAAATTCAAGAAATTAATTATTCGATAAATAATGCAACATGTAAATACATTAATTTAATACAATACCTCTTAGTCAATGATTGTCTGAAGATGTTTTAATTTCAAACAAGACAACAAAATGGCGACGGGTGGTGATTTTTCAAGGACGTTAGAGGGCGGGCACGAATCGTTTTATGAATTTTCATGTTCACTATGCAACGAAGAAGGAAGGCATGTGGAAGCCGCAAAATATTGTGAAGAATGTTTCGTATACCTTTGTGATTCTTGCGTAAGGAACCATAACAAGTATCCTCTTCACAAAAGACACCGACTGTTGGATCAAAGTCAATTTGCGTCTGTTAACAAATCGGCGCTTGTGTCGTTTCCGACCATACGTTGCCAAAATCATCCTGGGGAACTGATAAACATTTTCTGTGGAAAT
Source organism: Saxidomus purpurata (assembly GCA_022818135.1). NCBI lineage: Eukaryota > Metazoa > Mollusca > Bivalvia > Venerida > Veneridae > Saxidomus > Saxidomus purpurata. Next base: position 26,918,796 of record JAFMSR010000007.1, read on the forward strand.
CATGATGTCGTCTGCTGCAGTGTCTGCAATGCGCTCGAACACAGGTAATCAATAATTAATACATTTTATGTCATGTTTGGAGATACGCTTTGTCATATTCAAAATCTCTTTGAATACATATTCGTTTAGACTATTTGTTGCACTTTTTGTGTGCTTGTTGCAAGGCAGGGCTGGGTTTTGTCATTTCAACACGGTATATAGATTTACATTGTGCCCCTGACATAAGTCTAAAAGTCGCTATACATGGTGGGTTTTCTCCATTTTATGCATTGAACAAACTTTTCTTAAAGCTTGGAAACCCCTCTATTAAAGAATTTATGATAAAAACAAATTTTCGAAAGGACAATTTCATCATGTTTTAAACATGTTTAAAACAGACACCGGTTTCACGAAAGTTTTTATTAACAAGTAAAATACAACCTGTATATAGGCTCTTATTATATTTTTGCCAGTGATGTCTGTTTTTAAATTATTACTTTTCTGTAAAAACAATCATTCCGTGGAGGTAAATAAGCTATTTTCTATAAAGTATAGTTCCTCTAACTTAACCAAATTTTCTTTTAAATTACAGTCATTGTGTTAGAACTCAACACCTGCCCGACGCTGCCAAGAGTATACAGACAAGTTCAGAATACCCAAATGTCAAGGCCAGAACTAGAGCCTTGATTTCCGATCTAGGAAAGACTCTAAATGACCGGAAAGCGGACATTTCCCGCATCTCAAAAGAGAAGCAACATGTGACACAAACCATTGCAGATTTTCGTAAGAAGGTCAACGAGTATTTTGACGACCTTGAAAAAAACAGTCTTGCTGAGCTTGATCACATAGAAAAGACGATCTTTCGTAATATCGGCAATGATAAGGCGTTTCTTGAGACCACGAAATCAAAAGCTGAGGACGTACTTCAACATCTTGAGTCTTTCAAGGGGGGCAACGAATGTGACCTCTTTGTACACGTTAAAATGGGTTTGCAGTTCTTGAATGTCGCTGTAGAGAAATTGAGCGACATGAGTAAAACCGAAGATAAGCCTTCAATTCTTTTTGAAATCAATAGCAATATCAAAGAATACATATACATTCGATTAAATCGTTAGGGTCATATTCAGGTACTCGTGAAGGTGCAACTCATTCTACTATGTCTCCAGCCTCTACGGTTACGTTGGCAGATTCATCGGTAAAACGAATACAATCCGATGATAGCGCCCAAACATTTACATACAGTGCAAAATTGCTTGGAAAAGTTGGTGTAAATGAGAAGTCTGACAAATACGCATGTGATATAATGAACATATGTCAATTACCGGACGACACTTTCCTTATCACCGACACAGAAAATAAAAAGCTAAAGAGGCTTGATCAGTCGCTTAAACTATTGGATTCTATAAAGCTGGCTGCTGCGCCTCACAGTGTATGTGCTGCTGGGACCGGCCAGGCTGCTGTGTCATTGATCTTTAACAAGGCAATACAGTTTGTTTCTGTTGGTAACAAACTAAAACTAACAAGTTCATTTACAGTAGGTAATTGCTGTAGAGGAATTGTTTATATCGGTAATGAAATATTTGTCTGTTGTGGAGATGCATATGCAGAATCAGCAGGTTGTATAGAAGTGTATAATAATGTGGGAAGACTACAACGTACTATTCCACGTGTCCCACGTTTATCTTCAGTACCAAATTACATCACAGTCAGCGATGACGGGCGGCATCTTCTTGTCACCAGCTTCAACAGTTGCAACATAACTAAGCTAGATTTGACAGGTAGTGTGGTTAACACCCTCAGCCACAAGGACTTGAAACGTCCGAAAGGAATGTGTACAGATTCTAGAGGTCAGGTCTTTGTCTGTGGGCACAGCAGTAACACAGTCGTTTACCTGTCTCCAAGACATCAGAAAAAAGAAGTGATTTTGAGAAAAGCAGACGGGATAAAGAAGCCACGAGGAGTTCACTATGACAAAAGACATTCGAGAATTTTGGTGTCATGTTGTAATTCAAATGAACTGCTTGCATTTAGTTTTACGTAAGACATGTACACAAGATACACGGACTATTCATTATTGCATATGATGTTACGACCTGTATCCAAATATTGAAACGCATTGTACTTTCCAAAACTCTATATCGAGTATGGATTTTATTTCTACAGGGACAATAACTCTAGAACTTTTGGACAAATCTGTCCGATAATCGAACTTGCCCAAGACCATATAGCAAAATACATTGTACTCGAGTTTGAATAAAATTGCTTTAGAATTTGCTGTGTGAATATGTGGCTGTTAACAAACTAAATATTGACAGATCAACACTCCTTAAAGCTTACCCTGAACAGTGACTCATGCGAATTAAAATCAAGCGTTCGAATAACTGAGCTACGAAACTATGCTACTTCTTTGTTTTATGTAAAATATATTTCATGAATTTTAAGAATTTTACCAGGTGCATATTCTTAAGATTAAAACAAAAGATTTATACAGAATAAATTAACCTTGAAATTATAGGGAGAAAGCACGTTTGAGATGGTACATTTGGCCAAGTAATACATCTTTCAAGTCGTGTAGGTAAAATCCTTACAACCAATGTAAAACAATACGGTTTAGTACCCAACCTACGTAATCCACCTACGTAAGTACAAATTTCAAGTAGCCGCTTAAAGTGTGACATATGCCTTTCTTTGTAAACTCTTGAATCATTGATAACAATTGACAATTATGACCTGAAGAATGTCCTCTTAAAAGATTTGAAACTGAGATATATTTATCAACGTTAGACAGGCTTCCTGCTCATTGTAGGCCAATTATATTGTATATCAAACTATTAATATTAATCAAATATGTATACATTAAATTACAACTGCAAACTTTTGTCTCTTTCTTTCATATTATTAGACAATATTCCTAAGACTAACAAATGTATTTAAAAGTTATAAATCACAATTAATCAGGTATTTTTCATTTAACAAGTAGGCATTATATTCAGACATTTCATTTACAACTATGTTTTAATTTGTTTATGCTTTCGTCACATTGTAGAGTTCAGCGATATACAGAAGTTATTTCACACACCCTTACAAAGAAGTATGTTTGTTAATAGCATTGGTGTGTATCTACTAAAATGATTTTTGCAGTCATTGGAAGTGGCTTATATGAAAGAGTCTAATCTGGCAAAAGGTTTTAATCTTCGGGTTACGGCGTCCAAATATTTATTTGATGAGTAACTAAGATTGTATAAACCATCAATATTTAAAGATACTTGTTGTATATACATGTAGAAAACAATTCTTATCACTTACAAGTAGACTTTCTGTTTTTTATGTCATGTGTCAGGTATACGTTTTGTTCTTGTCATGTCACTAGTTAGGCACCTTTCACCAAAGCAGTGTAGGTAAAATGGTAATTATCCTGATTTCAACGTGACACCCAATTCCAAAAATACTGTTCCAATTTGATCGTTTTGAATTTCTATTATTTAAAGGTAATTTAAAATGATTACATTTTAACTATTACCAGTTTGTCTAAAGGAGTATATAAGGCCATAAATTAAAAGAATTGGTTGTTATAGATATTTGAATCATTCTGACGTCATTCTTTTAAATGTATGTGGACGAGGTATACAGACTTGTATGCAGTATATAGTTGCGGAATTATGTGACTTTGTATACGTTTTGTTTGCAGTTTAAATAAGATTAAATAAACCATTTTTATTCGGAACAAAATATCATGTCTAACGATTCCTCTGAACCACGTGTTCCAGAGCGTCCAGTTGTAGACTTAAGAAATTGCTTGCACAGGGGGTCACTTGGTTTTACACAGGCTTATATCCTTTGCACACCGGCACATTTTGTTACACACTCGACAGACTTGCATGTGTTTTTGTAAACACTGTACATCACGTTATGGCTACTTTCGGTTTACTGCGCGTGTTGTATACGTCAGCAAATAGATTGAGCTGTAACATGAAAGTAAAATTTCCATTGGCCCACCTACAGAGGTCACGCGCAGGGGTCACCCTGTCTGCTAACCTGCGCATGGACTTTTTTTTCTTTTTTGCTAACGAGAGGTCAATTTCAAGCGTTCTCATAAGATGTCAATATACCTAGGTTTGAGTACGACATGTCTGCTTTATGTCTGTGAAAAAATATTTGCACGCGCTCAAAACACTATCCCACAGGGGCCTGTACGCGAACGTTGGTAAAATGAAAATTTTCAAAGCTGGTAAAATTGTGTCCAAGGTCATTTTCAAGGTCGTCTTAAAGTGTCAGCATTTGCCTCGGACGTCTGAGTTTTCAACATTCAGGAGCTGTCGGCATAGCCTTTAAATTCGTACAGACAAAACGTGTTCTATACGGTAACTGTCACTTCTATGGAAGGCCAAACCTGTCTTAACCCGCGTATACGATTTATTACGTTACAGGCGTTCAAAGGATATAGGAAAAATTTAAATTATCTTCTTCGCTGAAACCACAAGGCTTAGAACTAAGATATTTAGCATGTGGCATTGTCTAGTGGACCTTTACCAAGATTGTTCGAATTATGACCCCTGGGTTAACATTGACCCCATCAAGAGGGTCACTTGGTTTTTACAAGGGCTTATATAGGAAAAACTTAAAAATCTTCTTCAAATCTCTGAAACCACAAGGCCTAGAGATAAGATATTTGGCATGTAGAAATGCCTAGTGGACCTCTACTAAGATTGTTCAAATCATGACCCCCTGGTCAAAACTAGCCCTCCCCGGGAGTGGGGTGGTCACTTGATTTCATATAGGCTTATATAGGGAAAACTTTGAACAACCACAAGGCCGACAGGCAGAGAATAGATATCTGGATTGTTACTTAGCATTGTGTTGTGGAACTCTATGAGTTATGTTAGAATCATGACCCCTTGTTTTATAGCCAAGGTAGTCAGGTGAGCGATATAGGGCCAGCATGGTCCTCTTGTTCTTTAAAACTCTTGATATTATTTGTAATTTAATAAAATATAGCTGTTGCTGTGTGGAGTTATCGCCCATTCAGGCCGTAGTCTAGTCATTTCAAGAGGCAGTTTTTACTTCACTGTCATTCCTACAGTACTAGAATCCTATCTTCCTTAAGGTAAGAAAATTTGTCACACAAAGAGACGTGGTCGGTAGCAGGGCTCGAACCCATGACCCTTATTATTTGAGAGGTAACTGTGCTTTCAAGTCAGCGTCTCTAACCACTCGAAGACTGATTGCATAAGGCATTTAAATTTTGGTGAGCCATGCGAACATTGAGTCAACGCCGGAGCAGGACACGTGTTAATACATTTATGCAAAGATTGTGCGCAAATACCTAAAGGAGTATGTGTCTTGATTCAGTGCATCAGTTGACAGCCAAATTAAAAACATTTCGACGGACTATTTATGAGTTATATCTGGATGTTAAACTGCGAAAACTCTAACAGACAGTCCAGTCGATATGGGTCCACCACTTTGACTTGTGTTGCATGGATATGTGTGAACATCGTATAAATTGAATAACACGTATGTAGAAATTACAAAATTTTCACAAGAAACATCAGTACAGGAACGTAGAATCAACAGGAACGTAGAATCAACGGGATTGGTCGCCGCTGAATTTATGGATTATGAGTGCCTCCTTCATCCGCCATTTTGTTTTTTAACCGGAGATATCAACATGTAAAATCTGCTCGCATCATTATTAATATTAACAAATTAGATGGTTCAGTGTTAATTTTATGAAAGGTAAGTGTCATTTTATTTAATTTTTACTTAAATTGCTCGTAATGACGCTTATTTCGTTGTTTTATCGGATTTGTTTTTTTCACCGATTTGTTCTTTGTTTGTCAAAGAGCCGAGACATGACCCTGGAAAGCGATGAAAAACAACAATATCAGGCAATAGTGAGCTCAATTGAGCCAAGATTCTCGCAAATAATAGTTTTATTTTGGCGATGAACATAACAGTAGTTCCAGTTTCGCTTTCTCGTCAGTTATTTTGAGTTCGTAAAATCGCTCAGATTTGCAAATGGCGTCCGAATCGTGTAAGAGCTAAATATAAAGGTCCTTCTATTTTCAAATACTCCTCGAAAAGTAGCTATACTTTAGCTTCAATGCAGGGTGTATTTAATAGAATGGACATTATTTTTGGCGATGATAATAAATTTATACAGGTCCATGAGAAAAAAACATGATTTTTTTCATATTATATTTTAAGGCTGTTTGGGCTTTTTTTAAGCAGCTACGTATAGAGATGAAGATTCTTAGATACATTGTGTAAAACACTATATACATGCCTTATCAAGTGCTGTGTTTGAGATTCAAACCACCGGCATTCGGGTCAAGTGTCGAACCAATCTTGACTGATTCAATGTTAGCAGAGTTTTTTTTCAATTAACTGGACGAAATGCAAATTCATGACCCAATGTAATTCTGTATCAAAACTTTTTTCTAGGTGTTGAGCTGGTGCACCGAAAGCTTGGACAAGTCAGGCAGGTGTGGCTCTGGGAGTCGTGTACAGATGTCCATAGAAATCGGTAGTTACTGTCAAGGAATTCCATTTTATACAATCTATTTATTATGCGATGATGTTGTTTATTGCTTATCCGTAGCATACATTAAATTTTTAAAAGAGCACATTGTTCATTTTATTTCCGGGATTTTCCAAGACCTGTTGATAATAGTTATACATCTAAATAGCAGAATAGTTCTCACACATGTCACATGAATAAATAGGCTCTCTTTGATTTTTGTCTGATCAGTGCCATTGGGTTTATGTTTCTTTCTATGTTGTTCAGCACTAAATTCCTCGAATGAGTACCTACGATTAAAGATGTGCGAATCAACTGTGCTAACAGTTCTATTGTTCTTATTCGCCACAAAGTTGTTTGTTGAAAAGGACCGACAGGGTCAAACGTACCAAACATAATTTAGTTTGACTGTTAGGTTTTAGGGTCTTTGACTCAATCACGTAATCGGTTGATTGGCTAATTAAAATTTGTGATCTATGATTTATGTTATTACCGTCTATATATTATCATTTACTTGAAATTAATCAGAAATTAAACATTGTTAAATGTTGAAACTGATCATATAAATATTGTTTTCCATGCGAAACCGGCACACGAAAAGTTGAAAGATCGCGGAATGCTCGGAATTTCAACTTAAAATTAAATAAAATCATTGCAGTAATTTGTTAGAATGACTATATATTTTATACTCATGAAAAACATTGAATGCTTGCTTTATGAATATCTATATAAGAATCGAAAATATTGACGGTTAACTCAAAACTTTACATGTGAAATCATCGCGTGAAATACGGGAGTGCGCGCCATTGCAATATTGCATTAATCTATTATTTTTGTAGAAATAATTTTTATATTGGGACGTGGAAAAAACATTTCATGATAAATTGCAGTAGATTTTAAGAAAATCGGTTAAGAATTGTTTGAGTAACCAGCTTCTAAAAAGATGTTTGACATGAGGCTCATAAAAAAAATATCAGCCAACTTTTTGCAACGCCGAAAATCGTAGAATATCCGTGTTTAGCACAAATATTTCGTATCTAATGTCAATTTAGTAAATTAATTTTTACATAGCTATAGAGAAAAATCATTTTTTGGTTATGTACTCAAAATTTGAAGAAAATTGAAAAACAAATGTTGACGCTATCGGTTAAATAGTATGATAGGGGTACTTCGATATCGGCCAATTTGCGTTATGCGTTCGATTAACTTGATAAGGCGCTTATACTGGTAAGCTCTCGGAAGAAAATCGATAGCACGACACACATATTCCAATGTTTTATTGATTATCGCTACCCGTTGCGTATCTCTGTATATTCTACGTTCCTGATCAGTAGTACATGTATATAGGTCTATATAGCACCAAGGACTGCGCATGCGTGACGGTTACGTCACAGCGGGTGCGCGGCGGACATTTTGAAACACATTCCAGCAGGTGAACGGCCATCATCTTGAATCTATTTATAAACTGACGTAATATATTTATTTTAAGACCTTAACCTTGGCGATATAGGGAAATATGTCAACTCGCAGACGATACTTTCCTTATCACGGACTGTGATAACGATCAACTAAAGAGACTAGATCAGTCGCTTAACCTAATGGCTTATATTCAATTGTCTGATGAACCTCACAGTGTATATGCAGCTGGTCCTTGCCAGACTGTTGTATCTCCGTGCACGGGAAAAAATAGAATTTGTTTCTGTGGGAAATAAATTGACACTGGCGAGATCATTTACTGTATGTAGCTACTGTAGTGGAATTGTTTATGTTGATAATGAATTATTTGTCTGTAATGGATTTGTCCAGGGATCCATCTTCAGGTTGTATCAAAATGTATACTAACGCGGGTCAGCTACAACGTACCATTTCAAGTATCGCATGCAGTTTATTATCAATGCCAGGCTACATCATACTTAGCGATGATGGTCAGCATCTTAATGTCACCAGTCTTCAAATAAACAACATAGCGATGCTGGATCTGACTGGTAATGTGGTCTACACTTTCAACCACTTGGACTTAAAAGGAGCAGAAGGAATATGTACAGATGGTAGAGGTCATGTTTGTTTGCGGATTCCGAAGTAGCATGGTCGTTCAACTGTCTCTCAAACAGCAGAAGATAAACGAGGGAGACGGGTTATATCAGCCACGAGCAGTTTACTTTGATAAAGGACAGATTGCTAGAAAGATTTATAATTTTGTTTTTGAGGACAGGCGATTTCTTAGTATTATTGTGGGCCGCTATATTTAATACGGGGTACGAAAAGATGCATGGAGACTTAAGCATTTGATCGAATATGTGCGTGTCTCTTCATTTAAATATTGAGGTAATTCTGAGATGAAAACTTCAGATTGAAATGCAAGAGTTGTTAATTCTTTTTAGTTGTCGTTCCTTCATAGAGAAAAGGACGTTTCACGTTTCAGGCGCCATCTTCGCTGAGAAATATGGCAATATGATGTCTTTTTACCCTTATACAGCTTTTGACATTAAGGTTACGAAGTGCATTCTACTGAATAATCTTCGATTGCCTTTTTAATTATATAAAATATTAATTTGCTTTTTTTCCAACTTCATCGTAGTCGGTCTCCATTGTGCCGTCTGCATGTAACTGTATAGGTGTACTTTTACAAATGAGTTCGAATCCCATCCAAAGACATTTTTTAAAAAATTTTCTTCTGTTTACTTATCACTTTCATAATGTTTTACGGCAAATAATCATAAAAAGTATTCATTCATGTCAAACTAATAAGGATATTGGCAATGAAAAATTAAGACAAACTATATACTTATTATTCGATAACAGTAAAGTGTCGATACTACATGTCAGTCAGTAGATGTGGTGTCGTGTCAGGTTTTGCTTGCTCAACCAGAATTGGCTTCCTTAAGTTCTTTTAGGGCCATACCTCAACATCAACCATCACTAATTTTCAAAATATTTACATGTCATTTTTTTTTGTGGACCCGCTGTGATACTTTGTATCACAGTTTTTCTTGTTGTCTTTGTAACATATATTAAACGGAACCAGAAGAAACAACAAATCTTTTACTATAGTGTATGGAAATTTATTTTATAATATAAAGGTGTCTTAAAAATTGGTTATTTAGTACATTGCAGCTTTTTAATTCATATCAAACTATAATAAATATTGTTTGAGATAATATATACCTCTTACGATGCTTAAACACATAAAGCATATTACCAAGTATACACTCAGTTCCAAAAGAAAGTGTGCACTTTGTTTTCTGTGATTTTTCATCGACTACTTTTCTGAAAGCCTATATATTTGATACCAAAATTGAGATCTGTTTACGTTCAACATGGCGAATATTTTAGATTTTGCAATCGATCGATGACAAATACACATGAGATATAGTGTGCGAAAATTGAAGCCGATACGTCTGCTAAATATTGAAATATTTAAAATTATGAAGTGCACACTTTCTTTTGGGACTGAGTGTATATAGTTGCTTACAGCGTTCAGTCTGTCTGTGAAGGTTGAAGGCCTTTTACTCCAACGTTCGAAATATATTCCAACCAATCAACTTTTCATGTGTTAAATTTTCTCATATGTTCATCCAGATTTCGTGTTCCTATATACGTTCCTGTATCCAGATATGCTTTCACAGAAACGTACCAGTTCAGAAATAAGCTATATTAGTCAAATACTTTTGAGATCTTTTGAAAAAAGTAACAGGATGGAGCTTGTCGCTTGCATTTCTGAATATCTAAGTAAATTTATTAAAGTAAACCTTACTAAGCACTCGATGATCATGAAAATGAGGAAGAAGGTTATGTTGATGATCATACGGGGCTTAAAAAATAAATAGTTCATCACATTAAACCAAAGGAAAATATTACGTACGCAACAAACAAAACACATGTATCTATAGAATATTCTATTTTTTATTAATTCTTTAAGTACATGTGTATATAAAATGAATTTTAACCTATAGCTTGTTCGTTTCTTCTAGTGTATTGTAACGGGTTTTTGTATGGGAAGGAACAGCGTTTTCTATCAATTGGTAACTCACATTAGTTATTTCCCTTTACATTTTGTGTAATTGGACAGTGTGATCAAGCCGTGGATTTCACACCAAAATTAACTTGCGTGGGTAGTGTGAGGACGTTCTTTGTGTTACCAGTTTGGTCATCTGTTGTGTAGGATGTACATCTTCTCAGTAATTTGTTGTTGCAATTAAATACCAATGTTGGTATGGATTTGTGATGTTAAGTTCTCAGACTTAAATATGTCAACTTATTTTTTATTTTATTGTATTAAATACCGTTTGGGATGTGTAAAGTTTAGCTCTTGAGTGTTAGAATTAAAGATGGAAGAATATTTTCTACCTAAAAGTAATTCCAGGAAATCGCTATTTCTATCTATTACGCACTGCTTGTTTGTAATTTGCAGTATCTACAAGTAACCTGAATATTAACAGTCACGCGCAACAGTTGGAGTTGGGTGATTGAAAAGTCTGATCCAAAATTGCTATGTAATGTATTTGTGCATTTTATATATGTAATAATTATTTTACCTATATGTATAGTTAGAGACATGTTTCCTTGATTTATAAGGCCACTGGACGCCATTGATAACTAAATATATGAACACTATGTTAATGTGCGTAAGATGCAGTCACCATGTGCTACATGTAATATTAACCGATTGTATGAGATATTGTATATTTCATATTTCTTATGGAACAGTATTTTGGTATCGTTCAGTTTTAGGACTTGATTCATACACTCGGGCATACTTGTATTTTTGTTAATTGCAACTAGAATGGTCACACCGTTAAACCCGATAAAGCGGGAGATACTTCATAAAGCTGGATGTAAGGGTTGATATTTCCTTATTTTCTTGGTATACTATTATATCTATCTAAACAAGTTATTTATAGTATTAAAGGGCAATGATTTATGCAGTGGTGAAGTATTACTTGAGAAATCATTTGTTAAAGGTCCACTACTAAGCGAAAATTAAGTGACAGTTATTTCAATGGCTATTACATTACCTTATGCAAGACTAAATAATGAAGATTTACGAAGTGTTTGGAACCAGGAAAAGTTGTGTTTTATATGTTGATCTCAGTGATTCGACAAGTGACTACCCAGGTCTTTTTAACTTTGTTCATTATGCATAGAAAAATAATTGTACATGTACTGGAATTTGTTTAGAATTTCTACATACCAACTTTCTTTTTTTATTAAAAATAACTTATTTCTGTGTTTTTTAAAGTATATTTGAATTTTCGCTTTCGTTAGTATCGGACTTTTAAAAGTTGTTTGAAATGGTTTAAACCAGGTTTACCAGTCCATATCTGCTGAAATGACGATGAAAGCACCAGTGACATGATTTAGAGGTCTTTTCGGCTTTCAGTTTTGACGACGTGCTCCGTTATAATGCTTGTGATATTTGTTAAGTGGGCATTGAAGATTTTGATCAACAATTTTTCGGGGTCATATTTTTCTATAAATAAACAGGTGTGTGTTATTTTTAAGACTTTTGCCACAAAGACCACGTACTTTTAAATCATTCCTCTTACATTCATGTGTTTAGCAAAACAATTGTCTTATAAAAAGGTAAAATTCATGTGCCGGTTAACGTAGAAGGTTATTAGGCAAAAGTAATGTCCCGCCGTGATAGCGCATTTTTTTCATTCATTACCGTAATGGGTGTTTTGTGCGATTTCAGAATTAGATACGAATAGTAAATTATTTCATATAGCAAATTGATTTATTGCATTAATAAAAGCTTTAAGATCAGTGAAGTGTTGTAGAAGATAACATTGCTCTACCTCTACGTAATTGAGTCAGACTTAACATAAACTATACCTCTGTTATCGAGTGAAAAAGGTCACTGACTTCTACTTACTTACGGAAAACTAGATGTGGAAACATTATAAAATAAAAAATATTAATAAGTTTTCCTTGAATAAAACTCTTTAAAATACCTCTCGGCTGTTTGGCATGTACTTATAGCTTTCATTAATATTGTCTAAAACAGTTCTAGGTCCTTTTGACATGTCCTTTCTACCTACTTCCAATAATACTCGCTAAATAACTAAACAATAACTGGCCTTTCTGCCTTCCAAAAATACTACATTTGTATCTGAAATAGCTCTCGATACTTTTGACATGTCATTGTTTGCCTTCCAATAATAGTATCTAAAAGTAGCTCTTGGTTCTATTGACATGTCCTTGATTGCCTTCCAATAAAACTGCATTTGTAACAGAAATAGGTCTCGGTGCTTTTGACATGTCCTTGTTGCCTTCCAGTTTTAATATCTAAAAGTATAATGTAGCTCTCGGTTCTTTTGGCGTGCCCTTATTGCCTTCCCATAATACTTTCTAAGATAGCTCTCAATTCTTTTTACATGTCCTTTCTACCTTCCAGTAATACTCCCTAAATAGCTCTCGGTTCTGCCCCTATTGCCTTGAATTACTAATCTCTGAAATAGCTCTCGGTTCTTTTGATGTGTCCCTATTACCTTCAATTAATGATCTTTTAAATAGCTCTCGGTTCTTTCGATATGCTCCTATCGCTTTCAATCAATAATCCCAAGAATAGCTCTCAGTTCCTTTGATATATCCCTATGGCCTTCAGTAAATAATCTCTAAAAGTTCTCGGTTCTTTTAATATGCTCCTATTGCCTTCAATTGATAATCTCTAAAATAGCTCTCGGTTCTTTTGATATGCCCCTATTGCCTTCCAATAATACTAAGTAAAATACTTATTACCTTCCAATAATACTGTCTAAAAATAGCTATCGGTACTTTTATTTTGACCTGTCCTTCCTACATTGCAATAATAATCACGGTTCTTTTGACATGTTCTTTTTGCCTTTCAATAATGGTACATTTGTATCTAAAAATAGCTCTCGGTTCTTTTGACATCCCCTTATTGCATGCCAATCACACTCTCTAGAAAAGCGGTTCTTGTGATATGTCCGTTCTACCTTCCAATAAAACTCTTATATACATGCACTGATTGCCTTCCAATAATACTCTAAAAGTAGTTGTCGGATCTTTTGACATGCCTTTATAGCCTTCCAATGTCTAAAGGTAGATGTCGATTTTTTTGACGTGCACTGATTGCCTTCCAATAATATTCTCTGAATGCAGTTGTCAGTTCTTTTGACGTGTTTGTAGAACTATATAGAGGGTAATTGTTGGTTTCGGTGTAAGATCACGTTATAATTTCACCGAGTGGGCACCAAAAGTGATATTTTCACGAGTGGCGCAGCCCGAGTGAAAATAACAACTTTTGGTGTTCACGAGTGAAATTAACGTGATATTACACCGATACCAACAATTTTTCTGTTTATTTTATGGTTAAAACTCTACTTTTATTGAGTTTGTTTCTATATTAACGACGTCATCGTCGCATGGTTTCCAGCATTAATTACGCTCGGTATACTTTTTGACGTAAATCCGGGTTAAAGATTGCAAAAACAGTGAAAAATAAAAATGGTAATCCACAGTTTCAAAACTGTGGATTATCACTTTTATGTCACTGAGAAAACTCTATAATTCACTGGAAAACATTAAATAAATTACAATAATACGAGACGCTTAAAATAGCTATAATATACGTTTATATCATGTCCTTTTGACCTTCAAATGATGCAAGGACTTTTTAAAAGTAGCACTCGGTTCTTTTGACTGGTCCGTATTACAATCCAATAATACTCTCTTATGGTAGCACTCGTTTCTTTTAATTTATCTTAATATTCGTGTAATAATACACTCAAATAGTAATTCTACATCTTCATTGGACATGACATTATTGCTTTAAAATAGTACTCTCAAATAGTAACTCCCTTGGTTCTTTCGATATGTCCTTTTTCCAGTAATACTGTCTAAAATAGCTCCCGGTTCTTTCGATGTGTCCTTTTTACCTTACAATAATACTCTCTAAAATAGTCCTCGGTTCTAATGAAATGTCCTGTTTTTTTGGGGGGGGGGGGGGGGGGGGGGAAAGAGAGATTTATCAAGAAAAGGACTAAGCCACATAAATTCTTGTTCGATTCTATCACCTTTACATCATGTACATTTTTGTACATACTGGCATCTGCTGCATAATTTAAATACGAAAGTTCATGATTGTTGTGTCTTATCGCCTTTATTAATGATATGCGATCAATAATCATTAACGCTATTAAAACTTCTTATCTTTTGATGTCCTTTTGATGTGTATTTTTCATTAAGAATGTACACTATAAATTAAAGCTTCAAATATTTTCAGTTTCAAAATACATGCAGATGATTAACGATGTAATAAAGAAGCCGGTGTTTAATTTTTATATATTTGCCTTATTTTTAAAGCAAAAATTTGTTTTACTTTTTTTTTTCAAAACGATATGTTTCATATACGACAGTAATTTCGCAAGGAAAATACTCTGAATTAGTAAATATTGTTTAATCTGGAAAATGTGACACGTGTATACATATAATGGTAATAATTATTATGTATACACGTTTTTTTAACTGTAAAGTATAAATCATCTGGAACTCATTAACTGAAAATTACTTTTAAAACCAACAAAAATGTATTTCTTGATATTAAATTTTCATTTAACTTTACATTCGCCTTTGAAAGAACAAAACTTTGTGCTAAATGTGAGCGTTTGTGATCGTGTAATGTCCGTCGTCCGTGCGTGTGTGCGTCGACAATTCAAGCGATATCTCAATAAACCTCTTGACAGAAGTTGGTGAAACTTGGCATTGGTCCTCTACCACAGTTGTTAAAAAAATTCCATTTCATGCAGGACTCTGATTGTCAGGGCAATGGAATTTTTTTTAACATTCCTCTCAAAAGCCGTCAGGTCAAGAGCTTAGATATTTGGGATAATAATAATAATAATAATCTTTATTTATAGAAGGTAACTCATTAAGTCTATATGTTTAAAACAAAACTTATCTAACATGAGGCCTTCTTACAAAATACATAGTATAAACAAAACAACAATAACAAGTTACGAGATTGATTTGAGCAGAACTAAATTCAAAAGCTATAACACATTCACACTGTGTTAAGGTAAAGTCAACGATCTGGATTCTCCATATAAATTATTTATGAGAAGTTTGAAAAATGAAGATTTGAAATGTTTTAAGGTTTTACTGTTTCTTGTTCTTACGGGAATCTCATTCCAGATACACATTCCTGAATATTCAAATGTTTTCTTTAAGTATTGTGATTGCGGTGTTGAGCTTGTAAGATCTCTATTTGTCGCGGACCGTAAAGCGTAGATTTTATTTTCGGATTTTCTGATTAATCTACAAAAATAGTCGGGGGCTAGCTTGTTAACTGCCTTGTATACAAGAACGCCTATGTGGTATTTTAATCGTACATCTAATCGCAACCAGGACAGTTGTTTAAACATGGTGTATGAAGGAGTTCTAAATGGAAGCTGTAAGATTATTCTAGCAGATCTTTTTTGCAGTTTCGATAATTTGTAAATATTTGTTTGACTACAATTCCCCCATATATTGAAGCAATAGTCAAACACTGGCAGAATATAGGAATTGTAATAAATCCTTTTTATGTCATTTGTCAAATATCGTGATATCCGTTTAAAAAGGTTCAATTTTACATTTATTTTGCAACAAACTTCCTTTATTTGATAGTTCCAGTCCAAAGATCGATCTACAATTAATCCAAGAAGTTTCTGCTTTTCAACGTTTTGTATCATGTTATTACTAAGGAAAATGTTCAAAAGTTTAGTATGCCCGAGCTTATATTTTGAACCTAACAACATACAAGTAGTTTTCAAAGGGTTAAGGGCCATGTTATTAAAATCACACCAGCGCTGAATGTAGTTAAGGTCTTCCTGCAAATTATGTTCTATAGTCGATACATTTTTGCCAAAACTGTATAAAGTGGAATCATCTGCATACATATCAAGATTTGTATTTTTTACTATCAAAGGCAGATCATTTACAAAAATTAAAAACAACAAAGGACCTAATATCGACCCTTGGGGAACTCCTGTTTTAACATCCAGTGTGCTAGATACATTTTGTCCAATTTTAACATATGACTTAAACCATGATATTGCATTTTCACTGAAATGATACAATTTTAATTTGTACAACAATATGTCATGATCAACTAGATCAAAGGCCTTTCTAAGATCAAGAAATAAACTTCCTACAAAGTTGCCTTCATCTATAGCCTTTATCCATGTATCAATCATGTATGTGAGAGCAGTCTGGCAAGAATGGTGCTTTCTAAAGCCTGACTGTGTTGAATGAAGGATATCTGTTTTACTAAAGTACTGGTTTGCAATATGTCTTTCAAATATTTTTGAGATTGTATTCAAAATGGAAATAGGCCTATAATTAGATAGATCATCTTTTACCCCATTTTTATATATTGGAATAACATAAGCCTTTTTCAATCTGTCTGGAAAAATGCCAGTTTCAATACTACAGTTTATAATATGTATCATTATCTTGTGCACATTAATCAACAATGTTTCTGTATGAAAAACTTTTAAAATCTTCTCTAAAACCACAAGGCCTAGAGTTTAGATATTTGGTATTTAGCATTGCTTCGTGACCCTCTACCAAGTTTGTTCAAATTATGATCATCGGGATAAAATTTACCCCGCTCGGTGGTCACTTGATTTTTCATAGACTTATATAGGAAAATTTAAAAAAAAAACAATCTTGTGTTAAACCATAAGGCCTAGAACTAAAATATTTGGAATGTATCATTGTATAGTGGACCTCTACCAAGATTGATTACATCGTGACACTGGGTAAAACTGATCCGCCCCCTGGTTACCGGTTTTTAACATAGGCTGAAATAATAAGATCTTTAAAAACTTCTTGTCTCAAACCAAAATGCCCGGCTTAGATGTTTTGCAGGGAACATTGCCTAATTGCCCTCTAACAAGATTGTTCTGATTATGCACGGAAGTCACTTGTTTTTACATAGGTTTAAATATGGAAACTTAAAATTCTAGTCTGAAACCACAAGGTCCAGAGCTATATATATCATGTCACTGTCGCAAAAAATTTATATTGCGCATACTGCTTCGTAGAAACTGCTTCATGTATTTATTAATGGTATTTATTTGTCGATTCTGTTGAAACGACTATGAATTTTAACGAAATGTTTAATTGGCCATTTTACGACATAGTTACATTAGAAGATGTTTTTATGTACATTGTAACATGATAGCGATAGAAAACAGTATAATAATGCAAAAACGCTTAAAAGCTCTCTTTATTAACCTTTTTTTTATATTGTATCACTATCTCGAAACATGCCTACCATATGTTAAATTAATAATTTAGGTTTTCTGTTAAACTGAACGATATCATTACTATGTGCAGCCTGACCAGTGGTACATTTTATGTTATGTTTTTATTTCTCATTCACTTTCGTTTATTTTTTACATAAGGGTTTTTTTGTGAACACTCGTATAAGAAAATTGTGCAGCTTTTACAATTTATTCTAACACGATCGCAAACTTTTGTTATATAGATATAGAGGAAAAGAAGCTATACATTATTTAACAATAAAATACATCACGATTTCTACGGGCAACACGCACGCGTCCGTGCTTGTATGTTACAATGGATTGTTGCTACATGTACGAGTTGAACATAGTTCGTAGTATTTTTCAATAAAAGACAATTTCGTGTTAGAATCGAATTAATTTATTGTGGAATAAAATACAGCCAGTCGGTCGGATGCGAAAAATTAGATCACTATTTATCATTTCCTAACTGTAAAACCGTTCATCTGTGACGAATTTAGTAACATTTGCAGAATGTCTACGTGCAACTCCTGTGCAATATGTGCGTTATTTTGGTCTTTTGTAAAACACTTCCGATCGTAAAATGCATACGACAAAACGTAAAATATGTACCCGCTCGACCACAGAACCGTTGTAATACACTGCTACACGAACACCTGAATAAGTGACTTAAATCAGAATACTAGTACAACATGTAGTTCACCAACTTCAATGTATACAGCATAAACTGGCTTATTTAGGGAAAATATCTAACACATATTTCTTTCTAATTTATTGAAAAATCAGAAGAATTCATTTCTTTTAAATGATTTGTAATCAGTAAGTCTAAAAGGTGTACCACTGCGATCCGTAGCCATGATATTGGCATTTATGATCAAAATTGTAAAATGTTTTTGTTAGTGCCGTTGCAGGTACATGTAGTATTTTTGTCTAGGTTGTAATCAATTAACGGATTTCCAATGAAGTTTCTCGTTTGAGTCACAATGACATGATGACAATTGTCAAAACAAAGAAAAACTTATAAACACATAAGAAAATAAACAAGAGTGCCAAACTGTCACAAAATACGCCCGTCAAGGAGGCATAACTCAGTATCTGGCAGTTCATTTGTTTTGTAAAACCTGCTAGAACTATAGAGCAGACAAGGCTAATTCACCTGTTTGAACTATGAGCTGAGAAGGCTAATTTCATAATTGGCAACAAGAGCACTGTAATCAAGAGCAAATGCAGAGCAATATCCACACAGTTATATGACGCTTGAACCCTAAGTGTGACCTTGACCTTGAAGTGAGCCATCCGGAACATGGCTTCTGCACATCGTCTCAATGTGGTAAACAATTGTGTCAGGTTTCTTTGAAATCCTTCACGGGGTTCAAGAGTTACAGAGCGGAAGGGAAAAGAAGTCCGAAATCCTTCACGGGGTTCAAGAGTTACAGAGCGGAAGGGAAAAAGTCATATGACCTTTGAACCCCTAAGTGTGACCTTGACCTTGAAGCGAGCCATCCGGAACATGGCTTCTGCACATCGTCTCAATGTGGTAAACATTTGTGTCAGGTTTCTTCAAAATCATTCACGGGGTTCAAGAGTTACAGAGCGGAAGGGAAAAAAGTCATATGACCTTTGACCCCTGAGTATGACCTTGACCTTGAACCAGCCACCGGAACATTGCTTCTGCACTTCATCTCAGTCTGGTTAACTTTGTGTCAGGTTTCTTCAGAAATCCTTCAAGGGGTTCAAGAGTTACAGAGCGGAAGGGAAATTGCTAACGGACAGACGGACGGACAGACGGACAGACGGACACCGAGGCGATAACATAATACGTCCCCTTCGGGCGTATAAAAACAAACTATACAAACCGTTATCAAATTTCACCTCGTGAAGTTAGCCATGTAGCATCTAGTTTTCCCGTTGCCCCGTATCTCAGCCCCGTTGCACCATGCTTCTCCGCGCCGCGGGAAGTTAGCCTGTCGCACCTAGATACCCGGCAGCCTCTTGAATTTAGACCCGTGGCACCTAGTTTCCCCGAAGGCATATATTCACGAGTGGCGCAGCCGCGAGTGTAAATAACTACTTTCTGCTCTCTGTCCCTCGTGGCGTGCACGTCGCAGAGCAGGCGTGGGGTCTCAACAGAAACTAGGTCAACACACACAACAGGACTTCGGTCCATTTGTACTTCGGTACCACGACCTAGTAACTGTCAGGGCCTCAGCTAACGACGAGGGGGTGACTCTGACATGGGCCGTTTGTTATTTACCAGCGCATCAACGAAGATGCACGGTGTAAGATGACCACCACTCTACCAGAATCCCTGTGTGCCGGTGACGAGTGCCGGGGGACAGGGGCTACTACACAAACAACAGCACGATTGCGGCAGACGGTTCCACCTACAGGAGACAGAAGACCTCCCTTACAATGTCTGTGCTTGGGGAGGCATCCTTACTTGCCACGTTTCGGACTGGGTCACTCACATCTAGGTCGGAATTGGCCGCGTGGGAGCTGTGGGGTGGGTGGTGTGCTAGCTAACACAGTGTTAGTTGGCTCACCCGCCTCTAGGGTGGAGCCAAATTACGCCTAGTTGTGTTTTTGGCCGCCCTGGTGAGTTTAAGTGTAAAGGCTCACCCAGTCTCTCGACAGTGAATGCGAAGGGTTCTCAGCATGTGGGAGACATGCATGCTTGGTCTCTTGAGAAGCCTTTTCAGTCACTGTTAGACAGCGAACTTCTGTCGTGAGATGACTACTGGAGCACCTGCTGTGTGATGGGGCCTCTCGAAGTCGGGCTTCAGGGCTGGGCTGATGGAAACAGACGACTAGTTTTTGCTGTGGACATTAGTTCAGACTGGATACCGACTGTTTCTCATGCAGTGCCGGATGAGGGTTCACCATAGAGAGGGGTATGTTTTTGCCGCAGACCTCTTGTGAAACTTACCTTTGGCACTGTGCTGGAATGTGCGAAATGGCACCCGGTGCCTTATGTAGCCGTAGTGGGCGTTCGCACAGTGTAGCAGAGAGATACCAGTAAGCCTTGTATATGCTGCGGCCGTGGTCGAGGCCTGAGTTAACCACTACCACAAGAGTACAGGCTGTCAAATGCTCATTGGATATCTCACCAGGGAAACTAGCTGATACTGCCTGGAAATTGCAGTCAGGTAAATTCCTCCTTTTTCGGCATCAAAATTCCCTTTCTAGGCATGACGGGAGACATGACGGGGACTCATCCAAGCAATAAGCTACTTAATAGTTTTTGGACGGTCCTGGATAAAATCCCTTTCAAATCAAATCAAATCAAATCTGTCCCCAAAGCTCCGTGAAACTTAGCCCGTAGCTCCATGATTCTCCGCGTATCATGAAGATACCATAGCACCCATAGCACCAAGATACCCCGCAGCCCTTTGAAGTTAGTCCTTTGGCACCTAGTTTCCCCGCAGTCCCTGAAGTTAGCCCCGTAGCATCTCATTTCCCCATGTCCCGTGAAGTACCTAGTTCATACAGACCAACGAACAAACATCTATATGCGCCTATACATGCTCTCTTCATAATCTCATGTATCACTGCAGCACAGGCTACACTGCCTCGTAAAAATATCGCAAGTGTACGATTGAGGTCCGTGTCCTCTAGTATCAACACAACTTTATGCAACAACGTTTTCCTTCATATCCCTCGCAAACCCAATTATTTCTTTCACATGCCCCTTGTATCAACGCAGCTCAAGTTTATTACATTATACAAGTATACATGTACGTATATATCCCAGCAACCCAATGTGCTAACACCTTCGCTCACTTGCATAACACAGCTATAGGTTTCAGACCATCTTTTTTCCCGCATTCACATGAACTCCGCCCCGTGTCCTCTAGTATCAATGCAACCTTAGTAATACCGTTTCTGTATGCACTATCACAGCCCCGCGGACTCAGCCCTTACCTTTCTATTAAAATTCATTTAAGTATTGCTTCCATGAGTATACACGCGGCTTCGTTCAGTCAACCTCATGTCAGCACGTATCATGACAGCCCATGTTACACCGCCTTCTAAGTATCCCGTATGCCTATGTTTTCAGTTCTATGTCCCTAGTATATAAATATCAACTCAACTTGGGAAACACCTCAAAGAATGCTCCTATCATGTCATTAACTCATCCCAATGGCTTCACGTATCACCGACTTGCAATTTAGCCCCGTGGCACCTAGTGTCCGCGCAGCCCTGTTATGTTACACCCATACCACCTTATTTTCCCACGCACTGTCAAGTTATCCCCGTAGCACCTAGTTACCCCGCATTCCCGTGGAGCTAGCCAGGTAGCATCTAGTGTCCCGGCGGCCTGTGAATTAAGCTGATCCAGTTGCGCCGTATAAAGTTATACCCGCAACCTCTAGTTTCCCGCACCCTAGAGAATCTGGCACCGTATGCCCTAGTTTCCCTGCAGACACGTGCACTTTATTCCGTATCCCCTTATCTCCAAGCATCCCAATTACATGTAATTCAGTCCCGTGTGTCCTTGTATCCCCGCCACCTGTATTAAGTTAGTGTTTTCTTAGTGTCATCGCATCCCTGCGAACAAAGCCTGGTGTTCAACGCGAACCCTGGTACATTGTAACAACTAGCATACTTATAGAAACGGTGTTAGCAGAGTTACATTGATACTAGAGCACATGTACCTGGGCCATGTAGATACGTGAGCACTAAAGAATTGGATGAGGCCATATACATTTGTCTGCGGGGATGTATGTGAAGGTTTATTAACAAGGGACCGTGGGGAAACCAAGTGCCTTAGGGACTAACTTCACGGGGTACGTGCAAACATGAAACCACGGTGCTTGGGAAAACTAGGTACCACGGGACTAAATTCACAGGGCTAACTTCACGGGGCGCGGGAAAAAGGTGATACATAGCTAACTTCACTTGGCTGGTGGAATGTAGGTGCTACGGAACTAACTTCAAGGGACTGTGGGACTAAACAGGGCTGCGGGAATAAAAACCTACTCGTGTTTTACTTGTCTGCAAAAACAACAAACACCTTTAAACCCTTACATTACTTTGATGTCATCAGCGATTTATCCATATATCTACCAAACGGAGAATTCCAGAGACAGACGAAGTGACGGAATTGCTTTAAACATGTCGAAATTAAGACGTTTCCACAGACGTCTATGCTCAATGTTTTGACGATTAACCATGACTTTAGAAAACGTGAACATAATCTTAAAAGTGAAATGATCATGTAAATATGTAAATAAGTCACTATAAAAGCTTCCAAATACGGACATAGTGGCCATTCCATGTAAGATATATAACACAATGATACATAACCTAAAGCTTAAATTTCAATAAAATAAAGGAAAATAAGTATAGGAACGGACAGTGTGGACTAATGGGGACATATATTAGCATTATTAAATAATTAAGTACAAAAATCCTTCTAACCAGTTTCAGTTTTTGTGTTAGGCCTATATTTCAAACATTGGGAAAATACTCACTTTAGAGTTTATGAATGCTGTATACATGGTATAACGGATGATGGACTGCTTTAAACTATAGAAACCTGTGTTAAAGCAGTAAAACTAATGTTTCTAAAAATGTAACTGAGCATTAATAAAAATGTTGACATAAAGCATATACTAATGCGTCCCATCGTTTAACTATTAACAATCTGATAAAGCAACTAATAGGTGCGATCACATTTCCTTATCATAACAGACTAAACCACACATCCTTTGACTAACCCATAACCTACCTGATATCATGTAAATTAAAAGCTTTAATTACATTATTTAACAGGCAATCTGAAAAAGAATAAGAGGTGTTTAGACTGTCACTAGACACCTGTTCACAGGAGATATTTCTCTGCCGCTGTGTCTGTCACTGTGTCTGTTAATAATTAAAACTTCAGTGTTAAGTCGTTTTCTAATAAATCAAACAGCTTGACTCCATGGTTACAAGAGCTTCCATGACAAGACATAGACAATTCTCAATGGACATACACTTTATAATTGTATTTTACTTTTTTTAAGTTTATCAAAAGGTCTGTATTCACCGACGCGCAATCGTTTGAAAGCGCGGGAAAACCACAAAAGCCGATCCTTATATTTATGAGTGTTCCCTTTTTAAAACCTCACTTAGTTGATTAATATCATTGCAAGGAAAACAGACTTTGAATATCTCAGCATGATCAGAAAGGTGAAAGATGTTTATTTGATTTTAATTCTGAAATTGCAACAGGCGTCTTCTCAGAAGGAAAAATATGACATACTGACATCGAATATGACCATATTTTGTTGAAAATTTGAGTTTAACAAAAGAATTAATCGATTATATTTTGCCATTTCAAACACGAAAGTAAGTTTTCCAGTTTTCAAATATCTTTGTAATTTTCCAGAAGTCTCCCAGAAAGAGGCTGTAAATAGGTTGTACACGAATAAGCAAGCCTACATTTAGAGTTGAAAGAACTTTACTTCCAATGATGTGCAACGTACATCTCTGACTGTATACAACATGTAGGGCAAAAAGATCACCCAGGTCAATCTAAGAAATTACAAAAATATTCACTCGTTTTTCCCAAAGGGGGCTGGTACATGGCAACAAAAAAATATCTCATACTATATATAGACAAGGGTTTCAGCTCTAAAATCTCAAAATAACCTTCGTCACCTTTTTCTATCATAAAATAAAACATCCCTGCTCGATTTCAGTAAACAACCCGCTACTTGCAGCCAAATGAATCTCCAAGCAACATATAGTTCGATTCTAAATTTTGAAACGATTTTCCGCAATCGAATGCAAGCGGGACGAATTTGTCTCAAAACCGTATGTGGAAATCTTCCGGTAACACGCGTATCCACGAGGAAATGGCCATTATAGAGCGAGTGCGATCATCTAGCGGTTTCGTTTGGAGAAATTTTTTTTTGTGCTCATGCCAGTAACCTCATATATACTGTCGCAGAGACCTGTTGCCGACGATTTTTGCATTCCGTTTACTTTTCTAATACGGGCTGCCATTAAACGATACGTGACTAATTTTGTACGCTGCAATTTGATTGGTAACAGGAACCAAAATCGACCAATCAAATTGCAGTTTCAAAATTGGTTACATGACGTTTAATGGCGCCCGCATGAGAAAAGTAAACGGAATCAATATCGTCGGCAACAGGTCTCTGCGACAGTATATGAGGTTACTGGCATTGAGCACAAAATAAAATTTTCTCCAATACTGTAAACCGCTAGATGTCGCACTCGCTCTAAATGGCCATTTCACTCGTGGATACGCGTGTTACCGGAAGTTTTCCTACATCGGTTTTGAGACAAATTCGTCCCGATTACAGTTCGATTGCGGAAAATCTTTCAAATATTTAGAATCGAACAATGTTGCTGTGGAGTATTCAAGCTGAAGTAGCGTGGTTGTTTACTGAAATCGAGCAGGTTTTCATTTTATGGTAGAAAAAGTGTGACGAAGGTTAATTTTGAGATTTTAGAGCTGAAACCCTTGTCATATATAGTATGATTTTTTTTTTTTTTTGCCATGTACAGCCCCCTTGGTTTTTCCTGCAGCAGTACTTCAAGCAGGGAAATACTCTACGGCTATTGTAAAATTTTAAAAGCCTGTTTCAAACTGTATTTCCCTGTTACAATTCAAGATTTAAAAGAAAATTCGATTTGGTGTTAGTACATG
Source organism: Saxidomus purpurata (assembly GCA_022818135.1). Classification (NCBI taxonomy): domain Eukaryota; kingdom Metazoa; phylum Mollusca; class Bivalvia; order Venerida; family Veneridae; genus Saxidomus; species Saxidomus purpurata. The sequence goes on from JAFMSR010000007.1 coordinate 26,944,231, forward strand.
TAATTGACCTTTTAATATTCGCAGAAAATTTTAACGTTCAGTCAATAAATTTCATCTTTGTATAATTTGGTGAGTCATGAATTATTTTATACAGCCGCGCTCGCGCTCTAGACAGAAAAAACAGAAATGAGACATGCACTGTGTGCTGAGTTAAATGATATTTAACAGCAAGAAAATCATTTAATTCGCTAAGGTATGCAAGAACATTGACGATATTCAGTTCACTTTCTCACACATCGCCTAGAAATTAAAGGCCATATAAATTTGCATGTTGCACGCCATTACGCGGACCAAAATAAAACCACTGTCAATCATTAAATGCACAATATGATAAAAGACAGGTATAGAAAAGCCTTAAATGAAATTAATTACGTGTAACAAAGTTATAAAATTCGCACGACTTTACCTTTCAGATTATATCGCTTCTTATAAAATGCTTTTTCATATTCAAATGAACGAGGAAAATATAAAGGGCAAACATGCACAAAATGTGCAACGGGATGGATTAATGTGGTTAGACATAAGAGATCTATAAACGAGAGAAAGTGTCAAAAGGAAATTTTACCTATGATTAACTCATTTCAAAACCAAGTGTTGGGTCTCAGTGACATCTACCTCTTAGTCGTCGAAACCGCATTCACGTCAAACATTTTGTAGTTAATGAGGAAATCTCAGAACTCGCAATGTCTGTCTTAAACAAAGCATCACGGCAATTATTATTGTCAACGGCTTTCAGAGAACTTGCATATAGAACTTACTTAGCTATGCCGGGGAGCTAAAAGTTCTAACAAAAATCGACTTAGGGTACTCTTTAAATCGGTCCTTGTGATTGGCTGATTGGGGTAAGCGATTACTTACCGATGGGTACATATTTATCACCTATATATGTGTGGTACACTTTTACTCTTTGGCAACCAATTAAATTCAATCTTTGGCTATACTGGCTGGACATTGCAGTCAGGTAAATCTCTCCTATTTTCGGAAACAGAAAAAACACTTTTGATAGGTATAGGCATAATGGGAGACATGCCGAGGTCTCGTCCACAAATTCAAGCTAACATATTTCCTCTTATGGACGGACCTTTATAAAATTTGCTTCAAATCAAATCAAAGTGGTACACTTTAGTCTCAAACATGGTTTATAATGAATTTTGAGTATCTTTTGTTCAAAAGAACATTTTTATCAACACATTCGGGAATAATATTTTGGGTTTCTACCTTATTTCAGCTCAGCTACATGTAGGTCCAATTACATATACATTTCTTTTTGTATTGTATCAACATCGTTCAGTGGGCTGTGAGTGAAATTCTACGATATAAGCCGAGGAGAACATGTATGGCACTTCTCATTTACTCTTATTGTTCTTTATTACAGTTTTGTTTACCTCGTGGACGTACCTATCCGAAACCGTAACTGATTTTCATTTAGATAATAAACTTTACTAGCCAGACATCGTTAATAAGTTATGAAATATAGAATAATCGATCTTAAATAATTTCGGATCGATGACTCATTTAGAACGCATAACGCAAATCCTATTTGCCGCCTTTTTTCCGCAGGACCGATTGATTTGCATACAGACGTCAATAAATAATTTCCATAATAATTAAAGTAAGCATTTTTGTCTCCAGATTGTGCAACCTACAGTGTAATGGGATAACTCAACGGCTTTTAAACTGCTTTGTAATACCTGTAAACCCTTTTTTCTTCCCGTCAGACACGCCGTATTGCACTGAGTCATTTCCATGTGAATTGATTTTAGTTTGATTACCAAGAAAGCTTCAGTAGCTTCGAACACTCATTCTAGATGACATCACGCTCGATAGAGAGTTTTTCTCCACTGCATCTTGTTTACTATTGGGTGGACCAGCAAGAGCGGCATCAGTATTTTACACAAAGACACATGTTGTGCTTCGGCTTGGATTCGAACACGGGACATTCTGATTCAGAAGCGAACGTTTTAACCACAGAGCCCCAGAGCCTAACATATTGCCAGATTCCCCGACCCTCTGCTTGAAAGGTATGTCTGTATCCTTCTGAAAAAAACTTTTTCAATAATGAAAGCTTATTTAATCCATTATGCACGTAATTTCCAGTACGGTATTCTGGACAGTTATCATTGCCTGGTATAATACAAGTATGTGCGACCAAGTTAAGACATGCACCTTAAACCTTATTTCCACTTGATGTCATTATGGATTAGTTCTTCGCAGCATTATATAGTGAAATGAAAGATTGTTTTACACTATCTCAATAAAAGATCCTTGAAGTTTTCCAGACGTAACGGTCGATATACTTCTGTTTACAATATGACATGATCGCAGGAATTCTATTCCATATTTCATTAGCAAGTACTGCTAAATGTTGGATCTTTGTTATAACACTTTTGCAAATGTTAAAAACAAAAAAGAATGCAATAATAGTAAATGCAATTGTATATCCGTCTCCCTTGGTTTACTGGTTCAGGCATCAGCCTATAGAGTGGGAGGATGAATGTGCGAAACCTAGCAGGGGTCCGTTCTAATATGACTGGTTGGTGAGCTACCAGCTGGTTTAATAATGGTTAATGTATGCCTACTTTACATGGTGTCTGCCGTCTGGTATTAAAAGATAGGATTCAGGGGGTAAATTTATGTGCTCAGAGCATAAGGTGTCTCATAAGTCAGAAATGATAGACCCTTTAAGTAGGGGTGACGTCACTAAAATAAACAAAGTTAACACACTTTGTATAAGCTTGACAAACCACCATGTCATTGTGTTCCCTCAGACACGAGAACGCTTACACCGAGTTGTATGAAACCGAAAATCAATGTGTTCGCCCTCAAAGACTTTCGGTATCGGATACACTGAATAAAACAGGTCATGATAAAGACGTGACATGAGAGAGACTCGAAACTCAAAGCGAAGACCCCTAAGCCTAGCTGTCTTATAGCTTTACAAGATAACAGTTCGGTGGCGGGTTCAATATGGGATGTTTGTCAACAGTATACATTAAAAATGAGACTATATTTTGTGAAACCAGAGCTTTGTTGATTATTCACTTGATATTATTTGTGTAGTTTCTAAAAAAAAAGATAAAAAATGCAACTTTGAACTATCATCTTTTCATTCAAAATTAACCTGGCCGTATCTTAAATATTATTCATATTTGTCTATGGTATTTATGTCAATACTGAAATGGCCTCTGTTTGTGTCGGCTATAATACCCTGAACAAATATTTGATATGTAATTTCTCGTGTAAATTGTTATGTGCATAATACATAAAGGACCGTGAAAACTACAAACGTTACCGTGCATTCGGATTCTTTGTCAATGAGATGTAAACGTATTTAATTCTTACTACAATGTTAGCTTTAGAAACAGCTAAAAAGTGCCAGGACTCACGTAGGTTATAATCTTTCTGAGAGACAGAAAACCAGACCAAATGTAATTATAACTCCTTTCGACTGGTCCATAAAAATACAATTTTACCTGCACACAAGCAATCGAATCTTACAGCTGACACTTCGTTCAACAAAACTATTACTATTACAAATAAAATGTAGACACATGATGTGCGTGAAGTTAGCTGCCAGTTGCCAGTTGCCGGTTGCCAATTCAATGCCAATTCTATTGGCAACTGGCACTGGCAGCCAACTCCACACTCCCTTGTTGCCAATTCGTCTTCACTTGCAAATATTAATAAAAACAAAATTGTTAAACCACGCGAATTGGCACTGGCAACTGGCAGCCAGATGCCAATTCAATTTTTATGTGAAAATCTTAATACAAAATGAATTGGCAACTGACAACTGGCAGCCAACTTCATATTCCAGATGCCAATTTAACTTTCACTTGCAAATAGCCAATTCGTTCAACATCACGAAGTGGCCACTGCAACTGGCGCCAGATGCCAATTCGTCTTCTGTCAGTAATTGTGAATAAAGCGAATTGGCAACTGTAACCGGCAACTGGCACCCAGATGACAATTCGATTTTTATGTAAAAATCTGAATAAAAGTTGAATTGGCAACTGGCAACCAACTTCATATTCCAGATGCATATTCAACTTTCACTTTGCCAATAACAAATTCGTTCAAACTCACGAACTGGCAACTGGCAGCCAGATGCCAATTCAATTTTTATGTAAAAATCTTAATACAAAATGAATTGGCAACTGGCAACTGGCACCCAACTTTATATTCCAGATGCCAATTCAACTTTCACTTGCAAATAGCCAATTCGTTCAACCTCACGAATTGGCAACTGGCAGCCAGATGCCAATTCGTCTTCTGTCAGTAATTGTTAATAAAAGCGAATTGGCAACTGGTAACCGGCAACTGGCACCCAGATGACAATTCGATTTTTATGTAAAAATCTGAATAAAAGTTGAATTGGCAACTGGCAACCAACTTCATATTCCAGATGCATATTCAACTTTCACTTTGCCAATAACAAATTCGTTCAAACTCACGAACTGGCAACTGGCAGCCAGATGCCAATTCAATTTTTATGTAAAAATCTTAATACAAAATGAATTGGCAACTGGCAACTGGCACCCAACTTTATATTCCAGATGCCAATTCAACTTTCACTTGCAAATAGCCAATTCGTTCAACCTCACGAATTGGCAACTGGCAACTGGCAGCCAGATGCCAATTCGATTTTTATGTAAAAATCTTAATACAAAATGAATTGGCAACTGGCAACTGGCAGCCAACTTCATATTCCAGATGCCAATTCAACTTTCACTTGCAAATACCCAATTCGTTCAACCTTACGCATTGGCAACTTGCAGCCAGATGCCAATTCGAGTTTTATGTAAAAATCTTAATACAAAATGAATTGGCAACTGGCAACTGGCACCCAACTTCATATTCCAGATGCCAATTCAACTTTCACTTGCAAATATCCAATTCGTTCAACCTCGCGAATTGGCAACTGGCAGCCATATGCCAATTCGTCTTCTGTTAGTAATTGTGAATAAAAAGCGAATTGGCAACTGGCAACTGGCACCCAGATGCAAATTCGATTTTTATGTAAAAATCTGAAAAAAAGTTGAATTGGCAACTGGCAACTGGCAACCAGCTTCATATTCCAGATGCCGATTTTCACTTGCAAATGACAAATTCGTTCAAACTCACGAATTGGCAACTGGCAGCCAGATGCCAATTCGATTTTTATGTAAAAATCTTAATAAAAGTTGAATTGGCAACTGGCAACTGGCAGCCAGATGCCAATTCGATTTTTATGTAAAAATCTTAATAAAAGTTGGATTGGCAACTGGCAACCAGATGCCAATTCGATTTTTATGTAAAAATTTTAATAAAAGTTGAATTGGCAACTGGCAACTGGCAACCAGATTCCAATTCGTTCAGCCTCGCGAATTGGCAACTGGCAGCCAGATGCCAATTCGATTTTTATGTAAAAATCTTAATAAAAGTTGAATTGGCAACTGGCAACTGGCAGCCAGATGCCAATTCGATTTTTATGTTAAAATTTTAATAAAAGTTGAATTGGCAACTGGCAACTGGCAACCAGATTCCAATTCGTTCAACCTCGCGAATTGGCAACTGGCAACTGGCAGCCAGATGCCAATTCGATTTTTATGTAATTTTTTTTATAAAAGTTGAATTGGCAACTGGCAACCAGATGCCAATTCGTTCAACCTGGCAGCCAGATGCAAATTTGATTTTTATGTAAAAATCTTAAAAGAAGTTGAATTGGCAACTGGCAACTGGCAACCAACTTCATATTCCAGATGCCAATTCAACTTTCACTTGCAAATAGCCAATTCGTTCAACCTAACGAATTGGCAACTGGCAATTGGCAGACAGATGCCAATTCGATTTTTTATGTAAAAACCTTAATAAAAGTTGAATTGGCTACTGGCAGCCAGATGCCAATTCGTTCAACCTAACGAATTGGCAACTGGCAATTGGCAGCCAGATGCCAATTCGATTTTTATGTAAAAATCGAATTGGCATCTGGTTGCCAGTTGCCAGTTGCCAATCCAACTTTTATTAAGATTTTTACATAAAAATCGAATTGGCATCTGGCTGCCAGTTGCCAGTTGCCAATTCAACTTTTATTATGATTTTGGCATAAAAATCGAATTGGCATCTGGCTGCCAGTTGCCAGTTGCCAATTCATGAGTTTGAACGAATTTGTTATTGGCAAGTGAAAGTTGAATTGGCATCTTGAATATGAAGTTGGTTGCCAGTTGCCAATTCAACTTTTATTCAGAATTTTACATAAAATCGAATTGGCATCTGGTTGCCAGTTGCCAGTTGCCAATTCAACTTTTATTATGATTTTTACATAAAAATCGAATTGGCATCTGGCTGCCAGTTGCAAGTTGCCAATTCAACTGTTATTATGATTTCTACATAAAAATCGAATTGGCATCTGGCTGCCAGTCGCCAAGTTTAAACGAATTTGTTATTGGCAAGTGAAAGTTGAATTGGCATCTTGAATATGAAGTTGGTTGCCAGTTGCCAGTTGCTTATTAAATTTTTTACATAAAAATCGAATTGGCATCTGGCTGCCAGTTGCCAGTTGCCAATTCGTGAGGTTGAACGAATTGGCATCTGGTTGCCAGTTGCCAATTCATTTTGTATTAAAATTTTTACATAAAAATCGAATTGGCACCTGGTTGCCAGTTGCCAGTTGCCAATTCAACTTTTATTAAAATTTTACATAAAAATCGAATTGGCATCTGGTTGCCAGTTGCCAGTTGCCAATTCAACTTTTATTTAAATTTTTACATAAAAATCGAATTGGCATCTGGCTGCCAGTTGCCAATTCGTGAGTTTGAACGAATTTGTAATTGGCAAGTGAAAGTTGAATTGGCATCTGGAATATGAAGTTGGTTGCCAGTTGCCAGTTGCCAATTCAACTTTTATTAAGATTTTTACATAAAAATCGAATTGGCATCTGGCTGCCAGTTGCCAGTTGCCAATTCGCGAGGTTGAACTAATTGGCATCTGGTTGCCAGTTGCCAGTTGCCAATTCATTTTGTATTAAAATATTTACATAAAAATCGAATTGGCATCTGGCTGCCAATTGCCAGTTGCCAATTCGTTAGATTGAACAAATTGGGTATTTGCAAGTGTTAGTTGAATTGGCATCTCGAATATGAAGTTGGTTGCCAGTTGTCAGTTGCCAATTCAACTTTTATTCAGAATTTTACATAAAAATCGAATTGGCATCTGGGTGCCAGTTGCCAGTTGCCAATTCGCTTTTTATTAACAATTACTGACAGAAGACGAATTGGCATCTGGCTGCCGGTTGCCAGGTGCCAATTCGTGAGGATGAACGAATTGGCTATTTGCAAGTGAAAGTTAAATTGGCATCTGGAATATGAAGTTGGTTGCAAGTTGCAAGTTGCCAATTCATTTTGTATTAAGATTTTTACATAAAAATCGAATCGGCATCTGGCTGCCAGTTGCCAGTTGCCAATCCGCGTGGTTTAACAATTTTGTTTTTAGTTAATATTTGCAAGTGAAGACGAATTGGCAACAAGAGTGTGAAGTTGGCTGCCAGTTGCCAGTTGCCAATTTAATTTGCATTGAATTGACAACCGGCAACTGGCAACTGGCAGCTAACTTCACGCACATAGACACATGATGGTTAATGTTATCGCGGCACCCTTAGTGGGTCGGGTGCATTGTTTTTGTCAGTCTTTTAAATGTCAAATGTTTTTCACTTGATTGAGATGTCATGAGACTGTAGTATACTTACACTAATAAATCATGTAAAGAGAAAAAAAATAGTGAATAATAATTAAGAATATTATCTTGCTCGCTCACGAAAATAGACTGTGTTACAAAATCAGTGGAAATGGAGGAAACAAAATATACTTTACACCACTTTTAACATACTACTTGTGGTAAAAGTATTTATTTACAAAGCCATGATAAACGAAAAAACATTTTGAAGATTTACAGCAAGACATCCCTCATGTATATAAAAAGTGTAATGGATACAGGAAAACGACAGCGGTGTAAACGATGTTTAAGTTACTTAATTTCCACTGTTTTTGCAACACAGTCTTTGTTCGTGAACGAGCGAGATGACATTACAAATGTATCCATCACTAATTTCTATTCTACTTACATGAGTTACTAGTATTTCTTTACTACATGTACAATATTATGGCATCCCAACCAAGAGAAAAAAGTTTGATACATGTAATAAAAGAAAAATGAAAAACGAAATAAAAACCATACACTCCGTCCATTAAGGTAACTAGGGTAGCGATTGAGTAGAGGTTAAGGTGTCTGATGCTCATCCCGGAGGTTGCAGGTTTGAGCCTCACTGTGGTCACGACTGTACCTCCTTATATGACACCAGTACTAGATTTTTCAGGAAGCGGACTCGAGAGTGACTCGGTAAGCCCGATGCTTTCTTCATAATCGAGCTAAAATGAATAAGTATAAACTAAACTAAGGAAATATAGCTCTACCTTAAAGGTCCATTACTACACCAAAACGAATTTTCTTTTAAATCTGGGATCGTGACGGGCGTCTGCTCAAAGGAAAAATCTGACATACTGACATCGAATGTGACCATATTGCGTTGAAAATTTGAGTTTAATAAAAGAATTGATAAATTATATTTGCCTTTTCAAAAACGAAAGTAGGTTTTCAAGTTTTCAAATATCTTTGTAATTTTCCAGAAATTTCCCAGTGAGAGGCTGTAAATAGGTTGTACATAAATAAGCATGCCTATTTTGAATTATAATTAAAGAACTTAACTTCCAATGATGATCAAAGTATATGTCTGACTGTTAACAGCATTCAATAAAGCGAAAGGACAAAAAGACCACCCAGGTCAATCTAAGGAAATACACCTACATTCACTCGTTTTTCTGCAGCAGTATTTCAAACAGGGAAATACTCCATGGCTATTGTAAAGTGTTAGAAGCTAGTTTCAAACTGTATTTCCCTGTTACAATTCAAGATTAGGAGGAAAATTCGATTTGGCGTTGTAATGCCTTTAATTTTGTATATCCTTTCTTTCAATCGAAAAGATGAGTATGGAAAGCTAAATATTTATCATGATATTAACAACAATTTTATTCTTCAAAAAGGCCCAAATTTTTGCACACAAATTTGCAAATTCTTCTAAATTTAAAAGCGACAGGTCATGTTGAGCGAGCTATATTTCAGTAAGCGAGACATATCATGGCTCATTTACTCTAATAAAGGTGGTAATCGGATTGGACACTATGTTAATTTATTTGCATAAAATGCGATGGTTGCACATAGGCACGTTAAATACGTGAACAGGAACACTGGATTACATCATGTATATCAGCTACATATAATATTAGCACTATAATCACGATGTCAACAAATAGGCATAAGGTTAGTTTTTTGTACATGTACTAATGATTAATTTGAATTATTTAATTTGTACTATACTGTATATTTGCAAATCTAAGGAACAGCAAACTGCATGATCTAATTTTTTTTTAAAAACGACTTTCCACGATGGAGATCATAGTGTACCCTGTCCGTGCCACCACGGACTATACTATATTAAAATTCCATGTCCTATTTGAGCCGTTAAGATTGATTAGAATTCTAAACTGGCAATGCAGTTCTAGATAGGTAATTGGCAACTGAATGTGTACTGTTTTGAAGTTGCTAGTTCGGATTTCGAATTGTAGACTGCTCTCGTGGTGCAGTCTTACTTCTACTAAATATCTAGAGTTATGTGTTCCAGTACTCGAGATGATCGGACTCTATGTAAAATAGAAAGTTCTTACCAATAAAGAAAATATAGTGAAATCCTTTCTAGGCCGTTCTTGCATATCGGACAGGCGTTTTCGGTGAAAGCGTTCTGGTACCCCACCTATGCCAACGACTCGAGAATTACTTGTGACGTAGCGTTATAAACTTAATGGCGTCCCTTTCCCAAACATAACATCTGAATGTCGTTTGTTTATGTGTTAATGCATCATTTCGATAAGTTTGCATTTTGAAGTCTAAAATGTAAGACGGTATGCAAGAAAAGTTTTTCAGGCAGAACAAATAGTCACCTCGTGTAACTGTTTTGCGGGAACTCGGCAGAGTTTCGTTCCCGCAAAAGTTACCATTTCGATTTGAAGCGCGTGCTCATGACAGACAATGATGGTAAGGTAAACTGTGCATCAAGTTGTTTTGTAGTTCGCTATCCAGGTGGTATATGCTTCTTCAAAAGAACCTAAATCAGGGTATGTAAAAAACTTTAATAGCAAGGTTATGCTTCCTCCCAGATGGAAGAGCATACTATTAGAAATAGTTGAGAGGAAGTGTTATATGAAAGAACTACAACTCCAGTTGGTACAGTTTATAAATTATTTCCCTTTAAGTTGTGAACTTATTTTTTGTCTAATAACCATAACTCTTACTTGCCCGAGTTTGAATCATCTCCCTTTATCATGTCATTGAAATTATGTGGGGACCTTTGATCAGATGTACTTGATGTTTAACATAATGAAAAATATATTAAAAGGAAGTGCAATGTTTATAAATGGTGCGTGTGTGATTGAGTTACCTATCTTTAGTATTTTTATTTTGCTAGTTACAATTTTAACGCAATATAATTGAAACTAATAGAACCGTTACTATTATACTTTTCATGCAAATAATTGCTGTTCATTCTGCATCCCTCGGTGTTACCGATGCTCAGCCTCCTGAATAATGATACAATTAAACTGGTACAGTTTATGGTGTGTAAGCTATACTAGCCTAGCCAGTTTGTGGCTCATTTACACCAATAAAGGTTATGAGACTGGACTTTACGGTCAAAACTGTATTAAATATCAAATATAATAAATATGCGTAAATATGCGTAAAATCTCGACGCTGCTTCAGGCACTTACGGAAATATATGCATGGGAAAAGACTTGGATTCATGCTGGATGATTCACATAAACTGAACTATAAACCTACATCCTGATAATAATTAAGCTTTGTCTAGACCTAGTAGTACATTAAAGTCCCGGGAGCATTTTTGGATGAAAAATAAATCGTAGCTGTTATACTACCAAGAAAGATTCCTTACTGGTGAAACTGACCATTGTTTGTACCCATACGAGTTGCATTCATGCATTAATTTAAAATAAATGCAGTCATAATTCCTTTTAGCTCGACTTTTCAAAAAAAATGGAGCTATCCTGTATGCGTCGGCGTTGGTGTCCCACCTTGGTTAAATTTTTTTTTTAATACCCCCCCCTTTCAAAAAAAATAAAAAAAATACCCCAAAAAAAAAAAAAAATATTTTTTTTTCCCCCCCATCTCCATCAATATACTAGAGTACACAACTCTATATACATGTAAAGGTTTTTGTCAGATTTATGGGCCTTTTTCAACTTAGAAAATGCATTGAATCTTGGACAAATCAACTGTTAACCCGTTAAACTTGGAATTTTTGTTTGACTATGAGCCCCATCTGTAGGCAAAAGAAGGACATTTTGTCAAGGATTTTTGTAGAATCTCGGTTTTAAAGTTTTACGCACCTGTAAGTAAGAGTAAATATCTCTATCAAAATTATTTTTATCGTGCATGTACTTCGAAATTCCTATTGACTAAACTAGTATAGATGTTACTTTAAATGTATCATCATGACCCCAAAGGTAACTTTGCCAAGAATTTCGTTTGATATATGACCATCTCGGTTAAAGGATTTTGTACCAGTCCATTTATTAACTGAACCGTTCGATATATATACTAATTAATTCATTCTCGATTGCGAATTAGTGGCAGTGTTCATGGGTATCTAACAATTTAGGTACCTCCGGACTTCATATCTTCCTTCTTTACACTTATATAACTACACATGTTTTGTCTTTTACTGCCAAAAATGTTGTTTTACACCCACGATCTTAACCAAGTTGCCCAAAAAGACCATTGATAGACTAAACAGTTGAGTGACTGTAATTTAAGAAATAATTATCTTAAAACATCGAGCTTACTCTTTGTTCCGTTTCAGAAATCATATTTGATAAGTTAAGATGTCTTTATGTTATCATTGATGCAGTTCATGATCTGAATACACAGCCATATCTTTACTGCAATCAAATCACAAATGCTTCTCAATAGACGCGATCGACATGTAAAGAAATTAAAGAATCGGTAATTATAGATATGATTTAGTATATTATACCATCCTTAAACAGTGGATATAACACGCAAATGTTAGTCGTAAGATTGTTATAATTTACTGTCGTGTATTGAGCGACTCTCAGTCAGAAGAAGCTAACACCGAAGCCTGGCGTGCTAGCGAAGTTCGAACCCAGAATCGCCGAAATAAGCCACAGACAGCAGTTTACACTTCTCTCTCTCTCTCTCTCTCTCTCTCTCTCTCTCTCTCTCTCTCTCCCTCCTTCCTCTCTCTCTCCCTCATCTTTCTCTCCATCCAGCATCTTATACTTACATTATTAAACGAATTTGAATATTATTATTACATTCTCTATACTTTTCATGGAGTATACGAATACGTTTTTTATCTTCTTTTTTCTTTCGTTTGCAGCTTAACGATGGGTCTCATTTATAACTTTTTTGCTTTTGTAATTCAGTAAATTATAGCGCCCACGTGGTAGCACGCATCTTGTTATGCATGACCTTTGTGCAGTTCCCGTGACTTACTATAATAGCGTTATGATTTAAATGAAAGCTTAACTGATATTACACCCCGTGATATAACCCTACGGCCCGTGTCACTCCGAAAAAAAGGGGGCACTTTAGTATATGATAGCAAAGACAACGTAACACACTTTATACAATTATTTGATGGATCGCCTACATTAGTTGGTTCAAATCGATTAAACGGCTTCAATAGGCTACCTATTCAACCGACAGTTAGCGTTAGATCATTTTAGCTGTTAAAGCAAACAAAACCTTTCACGGGAGGAATAAATTTGATATTTTATACTCTGGCTTCCTCTGCGGAAGTTGCACAGTGTGGTATTTAGGCGCGACTCACTGGTGCGTGGTTAGGTTTGGTTTTAGTGCTCTTAACATAAAATCTTTGGGATAGACTGGTTACGATATAGAGAGTGAAAGTTAAATTAAGCAAGGAATTAGTCAAAAGTGGATATACAGTTAAAAGTCTCTTCGGTTGGTGAACTGTTGGAAATGTAAATAGAAGTACGTCTCGGATTAATTTTGAAAACTCATTTGTGTAAATTACTTCAGGTGCACGGAACATAATAAGTGACAAAGCTGCGAAAGAAATGAATTAGAAAAATTAATCCGATATTGAAAATAAATTAAAGACGCAAGGTTGTGACGGACGTATAGATTAAAATGTTAGTACATCTGAACCACAGAGCACACTTCCTGTGGAAAAAGAAATACGTGTATATAATACTAAAAGGTTGATATTGAGATAAAATTTGCCAGAAACATATTTCAGTATTTCATAAAATAATAAAAATGTGATGGAGTAGCATGTCGTTATTAAATACTTTGTAAACTTGAAACGTTCATAAAATTTCAGTAAAAGATGGGCAGAAAGGGGATAAAAATGAGGAGAACGCAGCAGATTCACACCGAGAGCCCTGGCCCCGGGATACGTGATACTGATAAGCTAGATGCTGATAAGCACCGCCTAACTGAGGAGGATCAGACTGAAAGTCATTCAGATAGAAAGAAGAGATTTACAAAACCAGAGAAAGAGTGTTCTGTCAAAAAGGACAAGACCACTACGCATGACATTTTTCCACGGTGGTTGCCATGGATATTGTTTCCGTTAACGTTATCTTTTAGGATTTTGTACGTGCTGGAGCCTACAAATTGGTGGATATTACATCCCGATGAGATATTTCAAACTATAGAAGGTGATCATTTCTTTTTTCAATTTTATTCATTCCTTCACTCACTCATTCATTTGTTCATTCATTCGTTCGATCCAGTGTTAGTTCGTTCGTTCTAATGTCCGTTTGTTCGTTCGTTATTTCAATCCATTGTTCGTTCATTCACTAATTATACTATCTATCCCTTCATTCATATTCTTTGGTTTATATTGGAAAAAATAAACTTTCCAAGTTCGAAACAAAAAAGATTTTAGATCAAGATAATTATGCTATTTCCATATCTTTGTTCGTCAAATATATCCTTGTATAAAAATAAAGACAATGTGTTGGGCTATAAAATAATTTAATGGTTTTTACACATAAAAGGCTGAATGATACTATATCTGCTGTTTTGCTGAATTGCATTTTCACATTAGAATCAGCAGTGATTTTTTTTTAGGTTAAAAAAAAAAATTCTTTTCCTTTAGATATAATACCGTAATTATTCTAAGTGTCTCCTTGACCGTGGCCTGTGTGTCACCATGCAAGTGCAGCACTAACAGTTCAGTCCTCCGCCGTATTTTCTATGTTATTTTACCACAGATTTTTAGAACAATCCTAGGTTCGGGTGTTATCTTGTTACAGGTTATACTTTGAAGAGACCACATAACAAACCGGTTGATTTATTGATAGTTTATGAGGATTTGACTGTGACGTAATGATATACTGTGCACACAACTATTTACAACAATTACACTAATAGGTTATGATGTTTACAAAAATATTTAATCCTTAAAATGAGCAAATTGTTTGTATCTCCACAATAAAAGTGGAATCTTTCGCCACATCACTGTCAAATTATGCTATATGTACTGTATTTTAAATAAACCATTTTCGCTATCATGATATCACTACTGTAATCTTTTTGCAGTGATTTAATCTTTCTTAGCTTAAATGACTAAAATAACATACGGTGTTAAAGCAGCATCACACGGCAAACTATAACATCATTTTAATAATTCGAGTCGTGTACATACGAGTGTACATACGAGATTTGTTGAAACGATCTGAAAGGAAGTGTTTGGAGAACTAGATGTCATAGAACTATGTAAGATGAAAGAAAGAATTATAATTAGTAAAAACTGGATTTTTGGTGCCCACAATTTTTTTTTGATAGCGCAAAATCGTGTAAAGGTAAAATAGATAGAGAGTAAAAGGAAATACTATATCAATAAAAGTCAAGTTTTTTTACCAAATGAGAAATTGAAACTGAACATGAGTAAAGTTTCTTTCAGCCAGTTTGTATTCCCTGCTTGC